>CM040986.1:22218718-22237633 GCA_022985145.1 Pangasius djambal | reverse complement strand
AAAATTTGAGTATTTTTCTATGTTATGTTCATGTTTATGTTCATAAACTTTTTATTTAATAAAATATGTTTTCATAGTTTGTGTTGTCCCTTATTATCAATGCAAAATGGTCACTAACTAAAGAGGATTTATGCTGATATTGCCCAAAAACCCTATTTTGTTCAGGCGTTTCCAAACCTTTGGAGGGCAGTGTATATTCAATGTGGACTTTTTCTTGAAGTCTCACTTCCATCTACAAGTAACTGCCGCCCCTCAGAGAGTGAGCTTCTACCCCCTAGTGTCAGCCGTCCCTCGGGCACGGTGCTCAACACAGCGAGCGGCACCGCTGAAAGGTCACGGAGGATAGAAAACACAGCGCATCCTGCAATATTCATTAGAGATGCCAGATTCCCCCGGAGTGCATCTGAACATGACAAATTGTCAATGTTTGTCAATGCGGTTTTTCCGTCCATTTGTTTCACATCATGATGGCTGAAGTAAAATAAATCGGCGGGAATGTTTGACCAGGTTTGACAGGACAAATAAATCGAGAGTAGGTTAGGAGGGAAAAAAAGGACAAACACTTAATAAACACCTTTGATTGGATAAGGGAGAGGAGCAGCTGATGCCCACTTACAGCTTCTACACTCACTGGAAATTGCATTCGGAGAAAAGCTGTAGGAGCTGATTGTACTGTATGCTTCGTGTGTGTGTGTGTGTGTGTGTGGCTCAGGACAGGACAAAATGAAGGAAAAATAATAAAAAAAAGAGTGCTTTATTTTTTTATAAAGATTTGTTTGGACTACAGTCAGTAATTGTACACCTACCATGTGCACCTACACGGTAAGTTGTATCCTTCAGTAATCATATCACTCCTCTATTGGACTATAACTATGATTATACATCATTTTCCCATGACCTGCTGCAGTTATTGTTCATTTCCAGCGCAGCGCATTGGTGGAGCCGTCAAATTATTAAACAATTGCTACATTCCTGTATCGTAATGACTTTATGTTCACAAAAATGCCAAAACCATGCCCTTATGCAATTTTATTTATCAGGAGCTCCTGTTTCACTGGGCAAAACTGCACGCTTATCCATAATTCATAACACCAGGTGTGCAGCAATCCCAAACGCAAGAATGCATTTTATAATGTCTGGATACCAATATGTCATAAGTCAGTAGTATAATGGAAGCCATGTGCAGGGCATATACAGTACCTGTCTGTGTATATTCTAATATCCTAATCCACTAAATCACATCATTCCAAGGCTAAAATAATCAAGAATAAACATGTGTGTGTGTGTGTGTGTGTGTGTGTGTGTGTGTGTGTGTGTGTGTGTGTGTGTGTGTTTCTGTTTGCAACTATGGAACACACTCTCCATGAAAAGTTGTAGTGGACTCTTTAGTGAAGAGATCTGATCAGTTTTGATGAATGACAGATCATTTTTTGAGGAGGCCATCATGCAGGAACTGACCTGTGAAGCTGATTGTAGAGAGAAATAGATAACAAAAAAAAAAAAACATGTGAAAGCTGATACAGGTAAAGACAAGCAAGATGCTACACACGTAAAAAAATTTAAATCCAAAGCAACATATAGCTGAGCTGAGCGGATGAGGGTTAGGGGCTTGACTCAAGGGTCCAATGGTGGCAGGTTGGTGCTACCATGATTCAAAGTAACAATCTTCCAGTCAGTAGTCCAAAGCCCTAAGCACTGAAGTACATGCTACTCAATAACAAAAAAAAAAAAACAAGTAGAACAAGTAGAACTTGTTGACACCAATGGCGTCAATGAGGGATGCTTCGGACATCAAGAAGTCTAGCTCTTCTTGTTATTAATTTGTATGCCTGAAATCCCCTTATAATATATACGTCAAACATGAAGGAAGTTATTGAAAAAAAAAATAATAATCTCAGACATTTGACCTTGCTGTGACCTTGACCCTGTTTTGGATCAATTCCAAAATCTAGGCAGTTCTAATCAGCTCTGATGATTACAATGACAATTCCATATAAATCCTACAAGCATTCAACCACTCGCTCTTGAGATACCGCGATAACGAAAATCTCAGATGTCAATAAGACAAGCAACGCGGAGGATAATGGTCTCTAAGGAAACCAGGAGAGCTAAAGTCATCCTGAGCTAATTTGTGTTTATTACAGAGGTGGACAGAAGCCAAGGGTGCTAACGCTGTAGCGCAGAGAGCAGAAGGACGAGAAGATGTACCAACCATGACACACTGCTCGCTCTCGCCCATTCCCCCAGCCATTACACCTGCTGTTAAACACTGTGCACATTACTGAACCTGGACTATCTCAGCTGCTGGACTGGAAACACACCTGAACCTCCTGCTGTCCTTTATGTAATGAACAGCACTGAACTATGACAGTTTTTTTTTTTTTTTGTGGTCAGCGAAGTTAGAACACCATGTGCACCCTGCTCTCGATGTGTCTACTTCTCTGACACTCTCTCTGTCACACTATTGTGTCACTCCGCTTCCTCAAATTCGCTGCCCTTGAGTAAAACGTGACAAGATAATGGAAGCAACTGCCCACTCCGTGCTTGTTTAAAGAGAGCGAACAGCGAATATCGGCTGAAATCGGTGCTGCCAGCGAGGGCCGAGTCGGGTCTGCAGCATGCACAATGAGCTGAAGTGAAGTGTAAAGGGCAGCGAATGTGGCCTTTAAACAAGGTAGAGCTCACAGTCCTTTCATCACCTGCCAAGAGAACCCACATGCACTGCCTGACATTGTTACGACGAGGGCAAAAAAGACGCTTTGTATGAAGGGTACCTACGCTGGGCTTTCATAACACATTAATAAGCATAGGCATACATCTTTTATAAAGCAGTGCTGAAGGATTCATCAAAGGCTTATGACAAAACTTGAGATGTGACTTTGTATTATACATGAAATGTATTATATGTTTTATACATTGTCAGGCCTCGGTCATGGGCCGTATTGCGAGCTGAGTTACGTGCGCCTTATGAGAATTTAATAAGGGAATTGTTCAGACCTCAGGTGTAACTATGGGCTTAAGCTCTACTCGGACAGTTTGCTGAAAACAGAGTCACCATAGACTTTATAAACCCAGAACTTTAAAACTTTAAAACAATTTCTATGAAGACCACATTTATAACGGCTTATGTATGTGTTCATAATATGTTATGATGCAGTTATAAAGTGTTTTGCACATAACTATTTAAATGTATGAAAATGCATTACATTTTATTGGAATGGTTATGAAGCATTATGAATTGTTAACGGAATGCATTTTAAGTAATGTTCATAACACATTATACACATTTAAATACTGTTCATAACACATGTTACAGAGCCACTGAGACCTGCCATGATTTTTTTAAATAGATACTTGTATGTCTATATATATATATATATGCTGGATATATGATGGATTATAATACATTTTAGGAATATATAATGCATAATAAAGCATGTTCATAAATGATTATAACAACGTGTATAACACCTTATCGGTGCTCTGATTTTTTTCTTTCTTTTTTTTTTTTTAGTAACTGAATGTATGTTCCATTTATCAGTGTAGATGAGTGTAATGACATATGATGCATTGTAATGCAGTTTAGGAATTCATAATAAAATGTAGCGCATGTTCATAACAATTCTAACAATGTGTACAATGCCTTATGGATGCGCTGATTGTTTTAGCAAGTAACGAAATGTATATTTCATTTCTCAGTGTAGACGAGTGTAATACAGTACGATGCATTATAATGCATGTTAGGAAATCATAACGTGTAATAAAGTGTAGTGCATGTTCATAAATAATTATAACAATGTCTATAATACCATATGGGTGCATTATAAAATGTTAGGAATGGGTTCATTGTCGATTAAAGATAATGGCTTTATAAAAAAAAAAAAAAGTGATTTGTTGCAGTGTTTACGAACGTGTTATGAAAGCCCTAAGTGCTACCATATTCCGTCTCTGACCGACACAAGAAAGAATGATGCTCATTTGAGCATTTGAAGGGAAATATAAATCTATGAATACTGCAGTACCCATGGGCAGCTATTATCTGCATTATTGCAGCATTGGTTGAGAAAGTTATTAATAAATATGTATTATTTTGTATACAGCCATTTGCAATGCCAGAACTAAAACTTAACCACATTCTTAAATTACATGGCATCAAAAATAACAAGAATTCCCTTGGAAAATCCAGCAGCTTATTATAATGCATTATATTTGCTTGGTGTAAACAATGTTAATGAACAGTGCTTATTGTTTAATGAGCATGGCTTCTATCATCCAGCTTTCCTCCCCAATCAGCATCACCCTGAGCCCACATCATAGGCATTAATTATACCACGAACCTAACAAGTGATCCTTCCAGATACCACGAGGAACATGTTGCTTTCCACTCGCATGCTCATAAACAGATGTTCTGCAATGCAATCAACTAAATAATCGAACGCTAAAGTCGGGGTTATAAATATTATGCGTAAATATGGTACGTGCTCTCCTGAAGTCTGAAACGAACGGTTAGGTGTGCTGTGCCTCGGGCTGTAGCAAACCTTGAACATATTTCAGAGTCTAGACTGTAAATCAGTTTTTCATTTCATTTATACCATATGGCCATTGCATATCCGTAGGTCTGTTCCCAGCAGAGCCATGTTTTTCAATTTTCATTTCTCTGTCTCGATGCAGGAAAAAAGTGAAAAAAAGCATACGTCTTATTTAATTAATTATTTAAGCATTGCAAGACTCAGGGTCACAATGTTATAGGAAAACCATCAACAAATACGGTGGTGCGATGAGTTATATTTACACACGTTCCTGTAACCACTTGTGTTATAGCAGCTATAAACGGTCATTCCCTCACTAACCTATTTTTTTTCCCTCTCTCTGTTGAGGTTAATAGAAAAAAAAAAACAGCTTGACATATAACAAGGAACCGCAAAGCTTTCTGTCCTGAAGACTTCCCGATGCAAAGTGCTGTAATAAAGTTCTAACACAGGGGACTCATTACAAACATGCTAAATAAACATCTCCTTGAAGAAAATGCCACCATGTCAACAATTACACGTGTTTTAAATCCGTCACATGGAGCGCCCGCCATAGAAGTTCCTCTGATTTAGTTGTGAAATATTGCACTTGCATAAGAGAAGGATGCAAGTGCCAAAGACAAAATAGGATAATCAATAATCATAATCAGACAGTGGGGAAAAAACAGGCAAAGGTCAAAACATGAAGAACAAAAAATCTCCAAAACTCAGATGCAAGGCTTGCAAATGCACAAGAAGACTTCGGAATCGGACGAAGAAACAGCACGGTATAACACAGAACAGGTGAACACAATAGGGTAACACAGCAATGACAAAACAAGGGCGGAGACAGGTCTAGATCATGAACAAAAAGCATGCCTTCATGATGACTCTTTCATGACTTCATGACATACATAAACATGTATTTAGGCTTACTCCAACATGCACCAGTTGCCACTGACTGCTTTTGTCACCTGATTCCTTTTGTTCACATAATGTTGCACTTTCCAAGTTGCGCTCATGGTAAAATGTCATGAGAAATAATCTGTGACAAGTCAAATAAAAAAAAACTTACTCTTATTAAGGGTCAGAGAGGATATACATACGTTTCATTACAGTGTCATGACTTTGTCATAGTTTTTGGGTTTTTTTTTCAGACAAAACAACATGAAAGTCAACTTTGTTGTGTTGGGAACAACACCAGGTGCAAATATAAACCCGACACAGGTGCTGTTATAGCAAATGAATCAACACAATCCAAAAATTAACAGTCATCTGGTATCAATCACGTTTCGATCGCAGCCATGACGCTATTCACTATAAGCACACTCCTGCTTGTGTGCTGTTGCTTACATGAATATTGCGTTGTTCTTCTACCTCGGTGTAGCTTTCAGCATCTCTTTGCAGTGTCTTGCTCTTCTTTGAGATTGCATCACCTTGCTGGTGTTTGTCTAGTGCTAGTCTTGTTCCTAGGTTACGCCTTTTAGATCCTACCTTTATTGTTTCTTTTCTTGTCTTGTTTTTTTTTTTCTGTTAGCTTTTGTTCCTGCTATGTTTTGTTTTTGGTTTGTCCTTGTATAATCATTCTTTGGAACCTGCTTCTGCCGCTCTGCTTCATTTCTTACAGTTTCACTCACAGGCTGTTGCCTGAAAGGCTGCAGTCGAATTTTTATCCTGGTTTAGATCTCAGCAAATGGGACCAGCTGGTGCGAACCAAGACAAGGCAGCACTTAAGACAAAGCTAACGAGTGCACATACTTAGCACTCATCGCTACGCAGCATTCTTCTTTTAGGAAACTAGAATTCCTATACAACTGTTTCAAGACGGTACATCATCACATGATCGTCTACAGGTAATGAGATGAGCGTTATTCCAGTGTGTGCCTAAAGGCGCAGCATCAGGCATTGTGATATTTCCTGAAATACGACGCTCAAATACAGACAGATGACTGTAGAAGGTGAAAGCAGGGCTATCAGCTCACTCCAACCTGGGGCAATTTTCCATTTCTAATGTATATCAGAACGGCGCTGAAATTATGGTAATGCTCTAAGATGCACAATAATAATTCCACATGGAACAAGAAAGAGATGATTTATACCCATCTCCTCTTCCATTTGCAGTTCATTAAGTCACTGTCTTCCTGTAATAGCTGGACAGAAATTAAGGTAGTGAATATAATGTTGGATAAAGCATCATTAGTAGGATAACGATGGCATCTCTGAGGAAGATGACAGCAGAGAAATGTATTGTGCGTACCATCATCAGGCTCGGTATTGATCTTTTGGCACAGGGCACCGAAGATGTGGAAGTGCTCGATGATCTTAAGAGTGCTATAGCACCAAGAAGGGCGTGGCTTAGTGTCTGAAGACTTGGAAGGGTCTGGTATAAATAGTGTACCTAATATACCTTTGGGTCCAGTAGTTATTTGTAGGTTACACCTATTCTGTTGAAGGAAATGCACAGTATGGGTCACACTTTACTTAAGGGTAATGTTCATAAACCTGATGAAGTGACACCTACAGTATATAAGCCCTTCATAACGCTTCATGATGCATATAAACCTTTGCTAACTTCATGGCTCCTTCATGGCTCCTTCATTTACTGACTTTATTATTCCGTCATGACACGCATAATCATTAACATCATGATTCCTTGATGACTTCACGACATACATAAACATTTTTTTTAACTTCATGAATCCTTCATAACATCATTATGTACATAGACATTAACTTGACTCCTTCATGACCTCTTGTCATAATCATTGATGTCATGACTCCTCGATGACTTCATGACACACATGCTATCTTTGTGACTCCGTCATGACCTCATCACGTACACGGTCATTAACTTCATGACATACATCAACATTAACATGATGACTCATTCATGTCTTATGGACATACATAAACACTGACTAAGCTCATGACTCATTCATGACCTCATTATGTCCATGAAGATTAACGTCACTCTATGCCACACCTAAGTGTCATCATGATGTCATTATGATGTCATCCATATTATGATGTTAGGATTTAAAGGATTCTATCTTAATATTTTATTTTTAATACCGTTTTTATTGTTATGTACATGTTCACGTTTATTCTTATTATTCTTATTTATTTTTATTTATGCACATGAACATATTTGTAAAATTGAAATGATATAAGCAAGAATATGAAATTTATATAAGGGCTGCAGAAAGTATACAAAACATTACAGTGCCATAACTGTTAGTGTCAAATCCATTTTTTTATTATTATTATTATTATTTATTTTTAAAATCACTTAGGTAAACCTGGCTATGACGTCGGCTATACAGTGTCATACCACAACCTCATGTGAACAATAAAAGTCCGGCATTATGTCAACTGAACATCACATTTTGCAAAAGCAGCCTTTATGACAGGTGGCTGGAAATACAATATATAAATAAAGGTCTGCAGATGTACATAACATGTCATAAAGGGCTTATGTAGGTGTCATATAATCCTATGTACACTATACGAACACCACCATATGAACTCTAAAAATTGATCATAGCCGTAAGTTACATACTCAACCTCAACGTACATATCGATATAATGTCCATGTTTACTTCAATAAATTAAAGTCATAAATGTACATATTTCTTTTTAATGAGTTTAACATAAGCCTGCCTTTATTTACCTTCTTTTTTTTTTTAACTTACATAATTGACTCAAGAGGAAATTCTGCCCTTAATTTAAATATGTCGTAAAAATGTTACATTTAAAGTTACATCATACATTACACTGCGCTAGCAGGGAAGAAGTGGCGAAGCACGTCGAAGAGTTTATTCATTTTGTGTGTATATTTGTTACATTATAGTAGAACAAATGACACTGTATGAATGATATGGTGTGTGTGTGTGTGTGTGTGTGTGTGTATGTGTATGTGTGTGTGTGTGTGACTGTAGGCTTGTTTCTCAGACAGATACCCAGCTCTTGCTAGCGAGTGAAATAAATGGCAGACTGCGATGATCACAGAACAGAAAATCATAACAAATATTTTAGCTGGGGGGATATTTTATTAGGGAAAAAATCACTTTTCAGTCTGTCTCCTCTTGGGACCCTTTATTCAGAGACATTAAGGCAAAAGCGATAGATTGATGAAGTACAATTTTGAGAGAATTGGGGGGGGGGGGGGGCATTTTTGGTAAATAGCCAAGCAAACTTTACAAATAGAAAGAAAAGGACTGACCTCATAGAAGGTTACTTTAACTGAAAAGCAGAACTGAAAAGTAGATGCTACCTAACTACCTACCTAAACGGCTTGTGGCACTAAGAAAAACTGTTAGATTAAAAAAAAAAAAATGATTATAGACAATTTTACTAAAAATTCCCACTCTTGAACCGACACTATCCATAATACAGATGGACTGTACAGATACAGTCTTCACAGCAAATAGAAAGTATTCTGTATGTTTTTTTTTTTTTCTTGGATAAGCTATAAGCAATGTCACAATTATGCAATATGTACCCAGCGAGATTAGAAATGTAATTCCGTCATGAAGAAGGTCAACAGAGCTGTGTCTATAGGTGAATAAATGCCGTTAATGCTGTAGCGCTTGAATTCAAAGCCTTTTTTTTTTCAGTTCATATTGAGCAAACCCTGTTACATTATACACAGAAGGACGTCCCCATGCACCTTGAGCTTAATGAGTTCTGTCATTGACTGAAATCCTCAGTCGAAGGATTGAATGAATAAAGAAAAAAAAACTACATTTGCAAAGTTGTCTGTCACTAATTAAAATGCAAAGTCTTCAGACATAATGACTTTTTAATATACATATAGAAACAGCATGCCTTAATACTCTGGAGGGTGAAAAACAACAGAAAACATGTCTTAATATATATCTTAGCTGTTTTAATTAAAAAAAAGAGAGAATAGTTAGTAAACTTAAATACAAGTCATAATTCAGATACACTACTTTAGGTTTATAGACGGGATTTGAGTGATTAATGTGATATTTACAACTACAACTATCCCATATTTGATATTTTAGCACTATACTAGCCTCTTATTAGAGGTTTATGTCAATGTTCGCCATCTTCTCATTCATATATCATATTAGACTTTTTTATTTTATTTTCCTTTTTTAAATTTTTAACTGTCTGTTTGATTTTTTTATATCATATTACGTTTGACAGCAAAGACAAAAAACAGAAAATGATTTCCTTTTTTTCATGCTTAAAGGTAGGTGCTTGTATTTCATCTACAAGCTATTAAAAAAAAAAACAGTCCTGGATGCTTCTACTCAAAATTTGGCAACCTTGGAGGTTTAAATTACGCACAGGTGATTTGTAGAAATTGAACGTGAAGCTCAGAAAATAAACATAAGCACGTGCGTAACCCGACTCTGAATACGAGGAACTTTCCCACCTAAAAACATCACATCTATTTAAGTGTTTATAATCAGATTTAAAGCAATCCTTAAATAATAACTCAATTATAGTAATATTTACTATATTTAAACAGCAAAATACAAATAAAATAAATACTAAATAAAATAAATATAATAAATGAAATAAAAATATACTATATACTATACAGTCCCCATACAGCAGTACAAACATGCACATTTATTTAATTTATTTCTTTTTATTTACTTATTTATTTGTACTCTCATGCTTGCTGTATTTGTTCAAACACTCTCATATTACACATTTACAATTAAGAAAAAAAAAAAAGCAAACTGCTCGCTACTCTGAAAAGCAGACTGTAATAGTCAGAAACACATTATCGCATATGCAGGAAGCTTCGGCTTCTCTTTCCATTTTCATGCAGGTTCCTGCACTTATCGGGGATCAATCAGTCTCTCTGACAGCTGGCCAGAGGGCTTGTGCTCGTGTATCCATCATGAGAGGACACAAGCATCGCTATCATCTCCTTTCACTCACATTCACACACTCTCTGAACCTGGCTTAAACCCGGACTGTAGTGTTCAGGACTATTCCTAAATCCTGTAATGCGCTGCCATTGTAGAGCTCCAAATATGCAATATAAATGTGAGAATTATCGATTAGGTCTTATGCTCTGTTAAGTTCTGAAGACTTGGTTTAAGTGGGCTAATCATAAAAAAGTTCCCAGGACCACAACAAGACTGCAAAGGGGATCCCTAATGCTTTTGCATTACGGCTTCAGGCCAAGAAGTGTGCATTAGCGTGATCAATATTACTTAACTCTTGGCACACTATAGCCACAGATCCAACAATGTATATGCAATTTACATGGGCGCAGCGCAGAATATTTTTCAGTGTAGTGGCCAAAGCTCAACGACATGCCAATTAAACTGTCAATGGCCACGCAATGGCATAAAACAATGACCATTATGCTGGGACGTGTTCAGCTTCTGCAATTGTGTCTCGCCCTCAAAACCCCCCTCCCCCACCAGCTTAAGATATGATGTTAAGAATCTAGGATTTAATTTCAGCACATTATCAGCCACATTGTGGTCCAAATATGGTGCTTTTTCAGTGGGTAAGTGCTTTATTGCTTTAATGTCATGTATTTTTCAGAAATGAGCCATTAGAAACAAGCCAACAAATCTTTCATGGCATTAAAACCAGAGCCGGAGCTCTAAGTGTGCTTTCACGTATACGCAGTGTTTAGTTTGCATGCAACTCCAGCACTGTGCCTTCCATGCTTGGGTGACTTTTGTGAGTTCTATGCACATTTGGTAAAGGTTTGTTTACATTTTTCTGTCACCCTATTTCTGACTGTAGAGTGAAAGAGTTTGATGTTCTCAGCCCTTGCCTTCAGTGAATTCGATTACATACAGCGTGAAACCAAACTAAACCAGTTTGCTACCAAATTCGCACTGATTTAGACTCGCTAAACCCATGGAAGCTTCCACTTAAAGAAAACCTCCTCCACATCTCCTCCACTTAAAGAACATCTTGTGTATTGTCTCGTAATTATATATACTACGTCGGAATTATGGGATACTAAACCTTAACTGAGATATTAAGTCATAATTATGAGAGAAATTATAATTTCCAGATACCAACTCATAACCATGGGATAGTATTCAAATTCAAATATGATGCTAAGCCATCATTGAGCTTTTAAATCATAATTATTTAATATTATGTTATTATTACGAGACAGAAAGTCATAATTTCAAGACACTCAGTCATATATGAGATATTAAGGCATATTTTTACAATAAGTCATAATTATTTACAATAAGTCATACTAAGTTATAAGATGCATAATTTACAATAAATCATATTAAGTTATAAGATACTAAGCCATAATTGAGATATTAAGTCATAATCATGAGATAGAAAGTCATAATTGAAATATCACGTCATATTTTTTGAAACACTAAGTCAACATTTTTAGACAAGTCGTTATTATTATATTATTATTATTATTATATTATAATGATGACTTAGTTTCTTGAAAGTATGACTTGGTATCTCATAATGATGACATAGTATCTCAAAATTATGACTTCTCATAATGGTGACGTAGTATCTCGAAATTGACTTGTTATCCTTTTATTGACTTGTTATAAACAGGACTTGTTATCCCATAATGATGACATAGTATCTCAATACTATGACTTGTTATCTCATAATGATGACCTAGTATCTCAATATTATGACTTATAATGATGACATAGTATCTCAATATTATGGCTTGTTATCTCATAATGATGACCTAGTGTCTCAATATTATGACTTGTTATCTCATAATGATGACCTAGTATCTCAAAATTGACTTATCCTTTTATTTACTTGTTATAATTATGACTTCTCATAATGATGACCTAGTATCTCAAAATTATAACTTGTTATCCCATAATGATTACCTAGTATCTCAATATTATGACTTATCTCATAATGATAACCTAGTATCTCAAAATCATGATTCATAATATCATAACTATGACTTAGTATCTCATAATGATGACCTAATGTTTTGAAATAGCTTTATTATCTTATATGTGACATCTCAAAATTATGAGTTATTGTATTTAAGACTTTTTAATCTTAGAATTATGACATAGCACTTTGAACGTATGAGATAATATCTTTAAATTATGATTTGTTTTCTCATAATGTTGCCTTAGTAGTGACGGAAATGAGCTTCCATACCAAACAGACTAATAAATGTGAAGGTGCACTAAAATAAACAGGTCTCATGGAAGCACACCAGCACCACTGACAGCACCCATAACCAAAAAAAAAAAAAAAAAAAAAAAAAAAAAAAAAAAAAAAAAAAAAAAAAAAAAAAAAAGCAAGTGCGTATGAGACAAGGCTAGATCCAATCTCGCATGGCTGGAGGCAACTCAAATCTGCAATCAATCAAACAGACATGCCAGCACGTCTGTCATATCTGTTTTCTTTTCTAGCGAGTGCTGTTTTTATTCTGCTTTGGATGAGCCACCAACCGGAGAAGAAAGCAGAGATGACAGACATGCCATCTCAAGTCTATTTGCACTCCAAACGCTAACTTTCTTTTTGCTTTCTCAACAGATTTCCCTGAGAAAGCATGGCGAGCCCTGATCCTCTGGCACAAGGATACCTCATTTCTATCCTCTTGAACCTCACAAAGAGTGTCCGCTCTCTTTTTTTTTCTACTCGCCTTCTCTCCAGCAATTTAACAAATCCTTCTCCAGGGTTTAACCAGCAATCTTTGACTAAGTGTCTGCCTTCACGATAATGCATCACACATTTAAACCGTTAACAATTAAACGAGGGGGCAAAATAACAGAAGGGACTGCTCATTTCAGAACTTGCTGTTTGCTTGTGGTTGTCACGCAGTGGAGACGCAGTGGTAACTGAAAGTAAAGATGTTTGTTAGGAAACCAGCAGACAATCCACACAAAAAAAACGAGAGACATGTTTGGGGGCAAACAAACTGGCAGTGAGTCAGGCGATCAGCAAACAGAGCAACAAGGACAAAACCAGGATTGGAAAAAAAAAAAAAAACAGAAACTAGAAACATGATCAAAAACCAGAATATCTAAAGACAGAAAATAAGGCTTTAAGTCAGGCAAGAATAGGATAGTATAGAAGAGTAGAAGATGGGAACCAGGTGAGTGCAATCAGTAATCAGGTGAGTGGGAATGTGACACTGATCTTGCCGCAAGGTGTTCTGGGATTTGGAGTTCAAACCAGTTCCGGTGCTGAGGTGACAGTGGTTTACTCAAATCGACACTTCTGAATCATCCTTTTTTTCACAAAGCAACCCCGGAAGGTAGATTATTATTATCCATCCATCCATCCATCCATCCATTTCCTGTACCGCTTATTCTACACAGGGTCACAGGGAACCTGGAGCCTTTCCCAGGGAACTCGGGGCATAAGGCAGGGGACACCCTGGACGGGGTGCCAACCCATCTCAGGGCATAATCACACACCCATTCACACACTATGGACAATTTGGAAATGCCAATTAACCTACAACACATGTCTTTGGACTGGGGGAGGAGACCAGAGTACCTGGAGGAAACCCCCGAAGCACGGGGGAGAACATGCAAACTCCAGGTGGGAACTGAACCCCCAACCCCAGAGGTGTGGGGAAAATGAGCTAACTACTAAGCCACTATGCCCTGCTATTATTATTATTATCATTATTCTTCTTATTATTATTATTTCAGTTTGTGAGCCTGCATTTAACCATCAGAAATTGCTCCAGACTTTGTACCACATTACCACATGACTCGCAACCCAGTTGTTTTGCAGAGAAGAGGAGACATTTCATGAACCTGGTAAGTCTAATCATATGTTGTGAAAAGCACAAAGTTTACACATGAAGTGGGCAACTCTCAAAATGAAAAAAAAGAGGTCAAATTATTTATTTCACATTGATCTAGAATTTCAAATAGCATAGCAGTAGAGCTGGGTAAGGTTAAATTACGTTGGTGCAGAATGTGTGCATGCAGAGCAATCGAGTGAAAGTTAGACGGGGTGATATGCATCGTGTAGAAGGTGCTGCTTTTTGCTGTGAGACTGGGTTGTTAATTAACAACTAACAACTGCATTGAGTAAGGCTGCTTTCAGTATTTTGTCCATCTATGTATATATGAATTGCGATCTAAACAAATGTACACTTGGCTGGCTCAGGGGTTCGTTGGATGGTTACAGGTTTCGGTGTCTTTGAAAAGGATCTCCTCGGCACCTTTTCTGAAATAAATTAATCTGTTGTAGTGCTCTACATCGAGTCTTTAAGAGTTCCCCCACAGGGACAAATCCAATAACTGTTTCCTCTAAGAGGGTAATGGATATCTTAATTGACTTAATTGGGTGCAACAACTGATACAGAAATGCCTTGATCCCTTACACTCCTTAAAAAATAAGAGTTTACTCAGTGACATCTTTCTCGCCAGGTTCCATAGTTGTGGATTTACATCTCTGCAGATTAATTTACCTTATATAAACTGAATTTGACTCCTTAATCACTTTGCGTATTATTCATCTCACATCATGTTATCCATTAGCTACCGTACATGATCAAGCAACTTCAATAAAGATACAAGCGTGAGGAATGTGACTCTGGTCCTGAGAGTCTAAGAGAAACTGGAAGATCAGTCATCAATTAAATTCAGTGTGAAAGTGGATGTGGATGTCCTTTTTGAGCACTCTGGCCCTCACTCCCACCAGCCTTTTGTCATCCCTGGCTTTTTATATTATATTATATTTTCAGCATGACATTATTACTATTAAATTCTGAGTAACTATAGCTTTGTTGCTAGTGCTAATTACTGCTGTAAAAATCTGGTAGTGTTTACACAAGGTACTAAAACTTTAAATACTTTAAAAATCCAATTTGCAAAGCAGTCCTGTACTGTCATCAGTGCCACATTTAGTCATACTCATCTGTATCCATGTACTTTATGTGAGCTGTATCATTGTTGTAATTAGAAATCTATCTTTGACTGTCACACATATTTAGTTTTTCCAGGCATTTTGTTGCTCTGGGAGCTTAATCAACTCAAACACCTTAAATTGCTGTGAAAATTAGCTGTCGATTTAGGCAACATCTGTAAAACAGATATTATTCTCACCTCCTGAAAAGTTGCTGTTTTGAGGATAGCATGTTGTCTCATGACGCCAATGATATGTGTTTAGGTGACGGTCCTCCTTAAAACACTTCAATCAACCCCCACCCCCCCATCACAAGGAGCACAGAGTAGCACATCATCAGCATATGCTGAACAGGATCTGTAACTGGAGGTCCCAGTTCTCCTTCCTGTGAGAGCTGGGCTGTAGATCATCCTTTGTTAGCCTTTACAAGTACTACTTGTAGAATCAGTTCCACTTGATCATTTATGTGAAAGCAAATACACTATATGACCGCAAAGTATGTAGACACCTGACCATCACACCCATATGTGGCTCTTCCCCAAAGTATTGGCACAAATTTGGAAGCATACAATTGTCTACAATATCTTTGTATTATGTAGAATTACAGTTTAATTAGAAGCCCAAGTTCCAGCATGACGACGCCCCTGTGCACAAAGCGAGCTCCATGAAGACATGGTGTGTGAAGGTTGGCGTAGAAGAACTCGAGTGTCCTGCACAGAGCCCTGACCTCAACCCCACTGAACACCTTTGGGATGAACTAGAACACCGACTGCACCCCAGACCTCCTCAACATCCCAACATCAGTGCCTGACCTCACTAATGCTCTCGTAGCTGAATGAACACAAATCTCCACAGCTACACTCCAAAATCTAGTGGAAAGCCTTCCCAGAAGAGTGGAGCTTATTTTAACAGCAAAAGGGGAATGACTCAATATTAATGCCTATGGCTTTGGAATGCGATGTTCAACGCTCAGGTGTCCACATACTTTTGGCCATACAATGTATTATACTGATTTGTTGCTGCAGTCATAGGTCCAAACAGTTTGTTACACTACAGTAATGATTGCATTAACGATACCTGTCCAAGACGAAACCAGCACACAGTTACTCTTGTCATTTCGTTTGGTGCTGTTTGTTACCCCTCCCCCAACCTTTATTCCATCAAATTTTACCTATATATTACCACTACAGCAATAGTATCTGGGTGTGTAGTGCTGAATTCCACCATGTTTGTGTTTCTGGGGAGTTAATATTGCAGGATGTGGATAAACTGATCGACAGCATGTCGTCTCAGGGAGCTTTTCTTCCTCGCTGTCGGCTTTGAGTTGTTCATTAGGGATCTAAATCTACATACAGATTTCTGTAAAGCTGCTTTGGAACAATGTATATTGTTAAAGCTCTATAGAAATAAAACAGAACTGGACTGAATATATTGTAGGCTAAATACGATCACAGAGTCCAGAACAGATTTTTTTTTTTTCTTCATGGGTATGATGCACTTGCTTTGATCACACATTCTGTTTCATTGTCTTCCACAGATATTTCCACAGCAGACAGTTTTGCTAAATCCTTTGTTAAATATGTGATTGTTTAACTATGAGCATCCTAAACATGCAAACATATTGTAATGCAGGACCACCAGCATACCAACACTGTGTGGAAATGTAGGAGCACTGATGTACGAGGCTCACTGCCAGATTGGCCCAGTTGTCCAGCTCTGCTGAGAAAACACAGCACACTGCCGCTTGGCATCTGCTTTCATCATGACCCATTTTCTCCTCGATTCATGTAGCAGAAAAACTGCCTCGCAACTTCCTGCACCTCTCTCAGCCCACTGCCTACACACACAAATCCAACTGAATGATTTTCTCTTTTCTCTGCTCATAGTTCCTAATTAAAATATATAGTATACATACACACAGATGGACATGCTACAAACGCTGGTTTAGCCGTCTGGGTTACCGATCCATCTCTCTCTCTCTCTCTCTCTCTCTCTCTGTCTCTCTCTCTCTCAGCTAGAGATGTAAAATGAATCAGAGTTCCGAGCTCTCTCAATCCAACCATAATGAAACCCTGCGACTTGACAAGCCGGGATAAGACAGCCATAATTACAGTTTTCAACATGCTCATGCTTTGTATACACTGGCATCTTCACACATCCAGCCAACACAAACTTGTCTAATTAATTTCAATCAGTCATTTGCGTAGCTAAATCATGATTACACACCGTTTCGCCACTCGACAAAAAGCATCTGCGACCTTTGTGCGATTCCAAATGTGCAGTGAAAATAAATCATCAGGGTTTGACGATGCCAATTGTCCAAAGCAAAACATTTAGGAATTCAATTCCAGAGCTAGGTTTGAGGGGGCGTGTAAGTTAAGACAATCCTGCTAGATAAAACAAACAAACAAAAACATTCCTCAGCCTCTTTTCCCATTCTATTCGGATTAATAGTACTGCGTGATACAATTTACAATGTCAACTGTCAACATTTAAATTGAATTCACACAATCTACACAAACAATTACTTTGGATATATTAGGAGTGTGAATAATTAATAATGCTATTTTGCTTTAATTAGGCTATAACATTAGTATAGAACAGTCTCCAGGCTGAGATTAATGTCCTTGTCCATGTGAAATTGATTTTAGAGTGCTTTAGGACAACTAAATGGATAATCTGGAGGAAAAAAAAAACATCTAGGTTGATATACTGTACTTGACTATTATTTTAAGGTATTTATGTACATCATACCTCAGCAAATTTTTATACTTGCAAATTGATCCTTGTACTAAAATACTTTTTTGTCTCTGCTAGCAATTCATTCAATCACATTTCTTCACATTTTAAATTTATTAATTTATACATTTATGTATAGAGAACATCCAATCAAATCCATACCGAGTTATATGAACACCAAACACTTATCTCAAGTTTCTTTAATTTTAAAAATAAGAGCCTCATGAAAAATATTTACGAGTTCCAATAAAGTGATGTTAATTTTTTTTTAAATTGTCTAATTTCATATGAATAAAAATTTATGAACACCAGCACTGTCCCTAACTGTAACCTTACCTTGTGTAACTTTTTATACAAATTGTTATGAATTTGCCACAATGATGAAGAAAAACGTGATTTCAAATAAATCACTTTAAAATGATTGATTATAATGCAATGTTGACACCTTTTAAATTTCACTCAAGCATAATTTTTAATATTGAAACTTCTAAGTGAGAAAGATTTTGACAAAATATCCAATGAATATATTTATGCATTATTATTCTAAATATATATATATATATATTTTCCACTCCTGTGTATAAGTTCAACTTAAGGTTGCCTTGCATTGGGAAAGTTAGGTGTATTCAGAGTCGGGTTACGCAGATGCTTAAATTAATTTTCAGACCATGTTGTTCAGATTTATTATAATTATCTGCACATGGTTCATGTAGTTCATGATGGGTTTTTTCAACAGCGTCTAGGCCACAGGCATTTAAACACAAGCATTTTCCATTATGCCAAATAAAAAAAAAAAAAAAAAAAAAAATCAGAAGAAGCAAATAAC
>CM040986.1:22202566-22218618 GCA_022985145.1 Pangasius djambal | reverse complement strand
CTATTAATTAAGAACCAGTGTCATATTTAAATATGTATTTAATATTGGCCTTAAATGGTTTTCTATAGTTTTTTTTTTTTATCAGTGAATTTACAGCTAAACATACATTTCAGCATGGCATATCGTGGTTAGATGAAACTTTCAGCCAGTGGCGCTGGACTTAGTTGAAACTGCATAAGAAACTGCGTTTGAGGTCAGAAACACGCCTCTGTTTTGGACAAACTCCACCCTGCATGCGTAACTCTTACATACTCTCTAAATCTGAAGTCTGAATACTGATGCATTCCATGCTTAACTCTAATCTGAATACAGCCAGGAGATTCATTCTCCCTGACTAGATTTAAAAAAATATAAGTGTACACTTTGCACATGTGGATGTGCCAAGACAAGATAATCGGCGAGGTAATGGAGCAGTCACGGCTGCTGGCAAGGATTTTCTCTGGGCTTGCCAGAGCTGCTTTAACAATCACTCCAACACAAATTCCTATATCTAGTGGCAGTGAGATATAAAACATATAAAGTATGCACTGCAATCAATTCACCGATAGAAATACAATCCACAAGCAGAGAAATAATAAAGCAGAAAATCACAGCGAGAGTAATGAAAGGCTCGAGCACATGATTACACGAAGAGGAAGAGGAGCAGGAAGCAGGGGACTGCAGATGAGTACAGATGTCATCCCATGGCTTGATGATCGCTGCTCCTGCTTGTTCTCCTAGTAATTAAACTGATTCCGTACCCCTGCTGGAGTGTCCAATCCCTGTGCCACGATATCTCTCCATCTGGTCATGCATGCATGCATCGTGCATGTTAAGCGAGCTCGCCCAGCTTCCCAGCCATCCTCAGGCGCAGATACGGAAATAATCACAGATCTACTGTATGTGCCCATGTCCTTCTCTGAGATTTTCAATTCTGAATTGGTTATTTTTAAAGCACAGCTAGGGAACGTTAACAGAACATATTCCGAGGTTATGAGAGGATTTAGATTGTAATGTTACAAAAAAGAACAGTCCTGAAATGATCAGAATGTTCAGTAATGTTGAAATGCCAGTAATCAGAAGATTTTATTCAGGAGATTTTATTAGGGGATGCTTTTTACGAAAATTGGGAATTTAGGCATGAATTTGGAGATTCTATTAGAAGTTAGCCATGTCCTTGGACTAGCCTTTTCTGGTAAATCATATTGTAGCATTTTACACAAGTGGGTTTTAGAATCTAAAAGACAAGCTATTAATAAGCATGCTATTAATAAGCAAGTGCACAATGACAGATTTCAATTTACGAAAAATGGATCAGAAATCTGGGTTTAGCTCTTAGCCAGAGGTGATCATGGAAACTTAAAACACAGTCAAACCTCGTCCAGATGAAACGTTGAGTACCAGTCACACAGTGAGAAGAAAATCCAGTTAATTCCACTTACTCTTCTAGCTGCACTTAACTGTTTAGCCAATGCCTTTGTTTCGTTCTTTTCATATCTGATTGTTCAGAAGGTGTTGATTCATTTTCTAAACCAGCAGCTCTGACAGTCAGGCAGCTTTATATTAATGGGCTTGTTCTAATACTTTATCGTTTCTATAGTAACAAGTTACACAGGGACATGTATGGTGGATGCGCCACATTAATTATTTTTTTTTAAATGTGTAATTGTTGATATGCTGAGGTTTTCTGCAAGGAAATATTTATTTAACATTTATGGAAGGAGTCTCCAGTGTCATCACTTTGTAACAGTCAGTTTTGTCAAGTTTTTTGACATCTTCAGGATATAGGAGTTAACATTTAGCGGTTTTTGGTAACATGACAAGCTGCGATTTTTTAACAATTTTTTTATCGTATTAACTTCAAGAGAGAGATTAAAATAGAGACTGGTGAAGGAACGCCTGTGTATAGCTGCTATACACTGCGGGTAGTGATAAGAGGAACAAACTATAAATGAAAAGAATCTAACACACGCCATCGCTTCATTATTAAAACATCACAGTTGTTGGTACATTGCTGTGGGATAAGAGGAATAAACACTTCGAGACATGATGTTATTGGAAAATAATCACCTTTGGGCTGGTAACTGTGACTCTGTATTCATACCAACTTGCTGATTGTTTTCCTGTAACAGCACACCCCAAATGGTTAATTCCTTACATACGATGTCACACATTGTCAAGTCAGAAAGATTTGGAGTATCTCACTGGTAATTAGGAGTTTAATGAAGATTTTGGAGAAAATGTGGAAAAATGGAAAATAATAATTACTGAAATTCTCACATCAGGTGAACGTCCTATAAATAATGCTGCAGAGACATTTATGGCAAAATTGCTAATAACTAAAATGGCCATCATTATGGCGTATAATATATTTGAAGACTTGTTATAATTTCATTGTATGTACGGAATTTATATAATCTCACATATTCATATATTGATTCTTTATTTTGTAAATTTGTTTTTGATTTAAAATGAAACGCAGCTTTCACTGTACTTATTAGATGATAATCAAGGTATTCGTATTTGTATTCATGTTTGGTTAAAACATTATAGACAATTCATAAACATTATGTACAAATAGTTTTTAAAAAATAACCGATCGAATGTTTTATGAAAAACAACAACAACAACAACAACAACAACAAACATACTAGAAAGCTAAAATTGTTCGCTGGGAATGCACAGAAATCCAGATCATTGAAAAAAAAAAAAGATTACTGGTAAAGAATGCTGTAATCAGTCAGACGTAATCCAAACAATCAATCCTGAGCAATCAATCTAATCTTCATTTCCTTGGCTGAGATGTTAGCCATTTGGGGCAATGAACAGTATTATCAATTCAATGACAGAGCCCCAAAATCTTATAATATATAAATATATATTAGAGTTCGCTGCCAAGAATGTGTCACTAAATGCCTTATAACGTGGCCGGGATTCATTACTTTGAAGTAGCACCTCTCAAGGTGGACAGTCCTTTATTAGAAATGACATTCGTCTTCTCGGGCGCTGAATCCTCAGCTGGGAGAAGGTGATCGGGGGCGCGCTGGTTCACTCCCCAGTCAGAATAATTCGATTCATTAAAAAACTCCTTGAGTAATTGAGGCTCATCTAGAGCAGAGCAAATATTCAATTAATACCGACAATTTAATAACTGTGATTCCTTCAACTTGCTGCACATAACCTTGATGCATGTCTTCGCTTGATTAATTAGTAATTCTGTAATGAGGTCATTTTCATTTGCTTTAATTATCCATTAGTCCCAAATGGATTGCAGAGGGAAACACTGGGGAGGATTTTCATCCCTTTTTCTTGGCCATTGTGATGGAAGGTTGAGTACATATTGTGAAAGAAAAGCTTTTTGCAGCCAGTCTTGCTGAGCACTGAATAATTACTATGGGAAGGTAATTTATGTGACATAACCTGACAAATCACAAGACAAAAGCACGACAATATGGAGTACAGTTTGTCTCACTCATAGGAAATAAATGACTGCTTTAAATGAGGCCAACCTGTGGAAATATATTAATCTCCCCTCCGGTAATGCTACTTGCCTTAAAACATGCTCAAAGTATTTATTTTTATTATTATTATTTTATTTTTAACAAGGTCTAGTCCAGTAATGATGTTCAGCAGTCGATCTGGTTGATAAGGAAGGTCTTTATTTTAAAAAAAAATGCTATTGAAATGAAAATCCTAAGTGTTAACTGCTACTAACTGGTTGATTTGAGAGAAACTCTTTTAGAAAAACAGTTGCCAAAGTCCTTTTTCGGTGTAAAAAAAAAAAAAAAAAAAAAAAAAACATTGTACCACCCACTCCTAAACTTATGATAATTGTAAAAATAATTGTGTCCTATGCATGCTGCAAATTAAGTTAAACTCTTTTTTTCATACTACAATTATGTTCATTTTATGACGTGCAATGGCAAAAGTTCGGGCATCAACAAATCTAATTCATTATTTTTTTTTTCCACTTGATACTGCACTTTCCTTGAGAATTCTTCTGACTCTTTAAAAAAAATTAATGAGGTAATAAGTTGAACAATTGACAAATCTTCAAATGATAAGATAATGACTCAAAATAATATAATATATTGAAATAAGATAGTAGTTCCAAAATAATGAATACTATCTTGAAATAATGAGATAACAAGCATGACATCTTGAAACAATAACGAGAGTAACAGGATGAGTCAAAACCATTATATAATATCTTGAAATAATGAGATACTAAATTACACTAATGACATAATGTCTAGAAATAACAAGAAAATACTCTGAAATCATGTGACCCTATCTTGAAATAATGAGATAACTCCAACTAATGACATATCTCGAAATATCAAGATAAGAACTCAAAATGATGGCATGCTATCTTGCAATAATGAGATAAGTTGAAATGATGATGACCTTGAAATAGTGAGATAATAACTCAAATGAATGGCACGATATCTTGAAATGACAAGATAGTAAAAGAGACAATAACCTATAATTATGAGTTACTATGTTGGAATGATGAGATAATATATCAAAATGACACGGTATCTTGAAATAATGAGATCATATGTCAAGCTAAAGGCATACCTTGACATGACAAGACTACTGACTTGAAATAATGACAGATCTTGAAATAACGAGATCATAGCACACATAACGACACAAGTATCTTGAAATAAAAAGATAACTCAAAAGAATGTCATTATGAAACACTGAGAATAACAACTCAATTACATAACATCTTGAGATAATGAGATGATAAGTCAAAATAATGACGGAGTGTCACAACGTACGCTTCAGGGCTTCCATACAACTGGTAACGTTAATACAGTTTAAATAAGGCGACTTCTTACTCCCTTGTCTGAGCCCCAGAAGGATACAAAGATTTCACCCGGACACGATTTGATGTGTAACGTAATGCGCTTTCTGTTGTGTTTGGCTTGTTCTTGATAAGATAATGTCTGTCAACAGCACTTATCCAAGTTGGGCAACGTTCCACGAGGTGGATTATTGTCATTTCCCTCAGAGCTGAACTGCCGTGATCTCTCCCACTAGTGCCTTCAATTACACGGACCTCAGGCTGGCCCGGCTCTGACCTGCTGTTAATGCACGTGAGGTGATGTACATACTGAAGAGAGCTTTCATACCAGGGCAGTAGGAGCTCGGCAATTAAGACTCCATGCTTAGATTTATGAATTTAAATCCCAGGATTGTCAAGAAGGCACTGCTGTATCCTTGAACTCAACTATATGCCTGGATTGGATTCTGCCTCGCTTGGATAAATGGCCTGCCTAGTGCATAAATCTAAATCTGTTCTTATAAAAAAAAAGCTCACTAGTTCACTGCATCTTCATTTCTCTCACAAGACTCTCACAAGACTCTCAATGCCATCATCCAGTCGTGAGACAAGCAAGAAAACTAATCTCAGTCTGTTTTAGGACTGTATGGATGGATGCACTGATATAATACAAGGGCATTTTTATCAGTTTTTCTGGCACTCATTGATACCGAAATGAGAAACCTACTTAGTATTAAGCAGTCAGGAGCATCACAGAACATTTTCTTTAGTTTCGTTTTACGATGGTTGCTGTTGTGTGCTGCTAGCAATGAACTCCTCGTGATGAATTTTATGTTTAAGATGTTATGGCATTTAAGCAGTGCAATTTAATAGAGAGTCCACAGAGCTGTATCAGCCAAAAATTGATTGCAAGATGCTATGAATTGCACGTTTTTACTCTCAATGAAAGTGTAGACCCTGCGGAAAGGAAGTGTTCATGTCTCAGGCTACGTTTTTCTATTATAACCCTGATAGATCTGCAAACTGCATTTTTGTTTTAAAACACTCTCCGTCTACACTGACGTTTTCAAACGTTTTCCAAAATTTGCTAATCCACACCGAAACATCCGGAAACGCTTCCATCCCTACAGCGAGCATGCGTAAAAATGTAAGAAGCTTTGGGCTACGTCGCTTCCATCAGGCATTGCTGTGGGTAACCCAACACTATAAAGTTGTTTGTTTTGAGTTGAATGGGTCACATGACTAAAAATACGTCGTAGTTTTTGAATATCTCCATTTTCTTAGTCCACACTACAATGCAAAAATGGCATTTTCAGATTTATCCACTTGGGAGAGTGTTTTCAAAAAGCTCCGTTTTCGTTGGACAAAAACGCCATCTCTAATTTCGGACGGAATGTGGATGTAACCTCAGTGCTCGGTGCTCGCTGAATTGAACTGCTCTCATGCGCTACAGTTTCCTTGCATGCTCGCTTTACTGCTCCACGCTTGTGAATACTTTTGTGTTTTCGATATTCAGGGCAGCTTGCGCTCATTTTTAATGACCACACTCGCTGATACTGCTCTGAGTACTCAGATTCACCTCTTCTCACACTCTCTATTGTTTAAATTCTATAAGATATTTTATCAGGTTATTTGCATTGCAGGTAGATGCTGTGGATCCTCGTCTCTTTCACAGAGTTTGCAGTCTGCTTTGCTTTAATTGCCTTCATTAATTTCAAAATACCTCCAGGTAGTCCTGTGATTTGTGTCAGCTGTTTGGTAGCATGACAGGGTTATGTCACATAGTATCACAAGGTGATGTTAGTATCGAAGAAATTTTTACAAGTAAATAAGCACAGTATCGGACCGATACCTGATACCTAACTATATTAAAAAAGAATAAGAATTTTTAAAGGTCCTTCTTTCTATGAAGTCCGTATGCATAAACTGTGCTTACGATGCTTTATAAATTGTAATAATTCTCTCTAAAGTAATGACCCCTTGTAAAGCCTTTTCTAAACTTTAACAACGACTCATAAATCTCAAACATGCTGTAAACAACTCCTTGATATCTAATAATTATGATGTACTGCAAGTGCAACTATTCATTATAAGTCCATGTGCTGTACTATGCAACCTTTATAACTAGCAATGACCTGTACATAACTGTAAAGCAACTGTGATATTTATTAGCAATTATTAAAAACATTACGAACATTTAACGTCATCACTGAGCGCTTCCAAAAAATGAAAAGGATACACACCGTATCTAGTATACAGTATATGCATTAAGTAGGTGCTGCATGTGTGTTCGGGTAATTCATTTTATTTATTTATTTATTTATTTTTATTAAAAGCTCCTTCATTTTGAGATCAAAGTTTACAAACTTCAATAATGCATCTGTGTGTGCTTTTGTAATTAATATGGAATATTATATAGTGTATTACAATTTATAATGGCAAATAATTTTACATTAATACTTTATTTGAAGCACTTAACTTTTCCAAACATATGGTATGAATATATATATGTATGTATATATATATATATATATATATATATCTGCAGTTTTGTAATTAGAAAGCAACTGTAATATTAATTAGTAAAAAAACTGTGTAAAAAATGTGTAAAAAGTAGCTATTTACACACACACACAAGCACACACACACACACACACACATTATATATATATATATATATATATATATATATATATATATATATATATGTGTGTAGCTAATAAATATTACAGTTGCTTTCTAATAACAGAAAAGCATATCTCAGTATAATGAATAGTGACACATTCCATGACTATAAATGATCACGGAGTAGTGTATAGCACATTGTTAGAGCTTGATGAGGCATTATTAGAGCTCACAGTGCATCAGTGCCATCTTAAAGAATAGTTACAATCATTTACGAATATGGGCCTCATAAAATCTGTTACCAATCTAAGTTTGAGTGAACGCGATTGATAGAAAAACATGCTTAAAATGAACAAATAATTAAAATATGGTGTTTTAATAGAAGTGTGTTTTCCCAGAACGTAATAGGCCCAAATGTGCGACTTTTAACGAGGACGAATGAAAGTTAATATACCGAAACATAAACATGATGCAGAAATTCTTTCACTTGTTTTGTAATAATATCTAGCAATATCGTTTAATGTTATAATGCAAGATTTACTCTCACCATTTAAACAGATTTAGCAGCATCCGTAATAACTGCTCACTTACGCCGACGCCTCATTCCATTTTTCATAACGTCACCGATATTGTCTTTTAACGGAAGACACAATTAAATAAAAATGAAGATGGCAATAAAGGTGTATATTGCGAGAATAAATCTAGCCGAGCAACAATAAGAACGCGGGCTTGGAATTAAAGAATAGCAGGTGTAAGTGTAAAAGCACACAGTAACACAAGTCCAATAACTCATTAAAGTGCACTTAACGGCAAAATGCTAAACATTTCTCTGTGTTTAAACGTGGAGAGAGCTGCACTGTGCTACAGCTCATTGTGTACAACAGGCATTGAAAGCTTGAGACCCCTGCAGAGGTTTTTTTTTTTTTTTTTTTTTTTTTCTTTCTTTCCTGCTTGAGACTACAGTGAGCTTACATTTCAAGATCACAGAAGGTGGGTTGGGTAATAATGCCTTGAAGTTTTCTTCTATTATATAGTGAAAAATCCCCCCCCAAAAAACTAAAATTACCGAAACATGGCATAGTCTGTCACGAGCATGCATTTTAAACCAGGTCAGTCATCTTATATACAGAGATCCATTTACATATTTCAAAAGTATGCTCTAGATCAGGGGGTCATCACCATGCACTCGAAAAATACTGAAATAATGTGGAAAAAAACCCAAAGAAATCAGTGGCTATAGTTCAGGGACTCGTCTCTACACATAACCCATTCTGTAGCAGATCATTTGCATGCATTTATGTAAATCATTTAGCTTAAGGCAACTCATCAGTCCAGAGACGAGCAACAGAGAGAGATAGAGAGTTCATAATGTGAAGGTTTGACGGAAACAATGTTTAAAAACGAACGTTCCGAGACATTGTGTGTATTCCCCTGCTTCAACATTCTAAACAGATGTGCCTCAGAGTAGAGGTGAATAAAAAATTAAAAAAAAAAAACACAGGAGTGGGCATATATTAATATTAATATTAATATAGGGGATCAGATCCAAAGTTTACAAATTCATTACGTGTTATAACGCATACATAAAGCATTATACACATTGGTATAATTATTTGCAGTATGACAACACATTACTGTTTATAGCAATGGTTATAATGCATTTATAAGGTTAACCAAATGCATTAGAAGCAATGTTTATAACATCACCAATGCCGAAGCTCCAGTGTGCTTAGTGCTTTATGTTAAGTCGTAAACACACTGACAACTTCGGTAACACTTTCTATAAAGGCTACATGCATGATGATTTTTGAACACATTTGTATTGTTTTCTAATGCATTCATAAGGCATTATACACATTGTTATAACTGATATCAATGAAAACGTGTTACAGTTTATAGCAGTGATTATAATATATTTATAAAGTGTTAATTACATTCATTATTAACAGCGTTTATAACAAATTATATCACCAATGCCAAACTCCAGTGTGCTTAGTGCATAGGGCATTATACACATTGTGAGAATTATTTATGAAAAGACATTACAGTTTATGGATTATATGATGAGTATAATGTATCAAATAAATTGTGAACAGAATGTGTTATAAGTAGTGTTTATAATACATTATAACACCAAAGAAATTCGGCTCCAGTTTGTTTAGTGCATTATATTTAGTCATAGACCTACTAACATTCATTTAGAAGAAAAGTCAAGTAGGATCTTGTGATATACAAAGTCGGACTCCGTTTCTTCGGTATTGTTGTTATAATGTGTTATGAACACTACTTATAATGACTCAATACAAATTCATAATGCTTAATAAAGGAAGCTACAAAGTGTACTGTATTTTCATAAATGATTATAACAACATGTATAATGGCTTATGAATGTATTATGACATTATATATGACCCTCATAGAAAATGTCTCTTTCTCTGTCTCTTTGTCTCTCTGCCTCTCTCTCTCAGTGTTCTAGATATTTGCGGCATATTCCTTTAGGCAAAGGACCTGTGTGGTAGTATTTAACAGAACAGATTGTTCTTACCTTCCTGCCCCCAGTGTTCAGTCTCAGTGGTGTCAGAAAGGGGTCAAATATCATATGGCTGGTCTCGATGTTGACTGGAGACTGTCTCTTTCCCACCGAACACAGGTTCCATGCTGAATTCACAAGACCCCAGAAGGATGGAACTAAAAACAAAGAAGATTTTAAAGAAGGTAAACTTCTGAAGGATTGGGAGAATAGAACACATGCGCCTGAAACATACATAAGCCATTCATGACAACTGGCATAAACATGCCTGGCTGTTTTTAAAGATTTATTCCAGCTTTTATAAGGATTTATTGATTTGTCGATATCACACCTCAGTCAAGTAAGTGTTCGTACCAGTCTTATAAGCAGCAATATGAAACTTGCTTTACCTGAATGCCCGAGAAGGTATTTATAACTTTGTTTTTACAGTGTTATAACTTTGTCATAAGTGTTCATCATATTAGATGAATAATCTGAGATGTTATTACAGTGTTAGGACATTATTATAATCGTCCATAACAATCCTATGTGCATCCATGTGAAACTCACTTTACTTGAGGGACAGAGAACATATACATAACTCTGATGACTGCCATATGTGTTCATAGCAGTCTTATAAGCAGCAAAATGAAACGCTCTTTACTGGCAGTACAGTGAAAGAAAATCTAACTGTTATTACAGTGTTATAACATTGTTATAAGCATTCATAATCATAGAAGCAGCAAAATGAAACTCGCTTGACTTGAAGGCCAGATAGAGTATATGTAACTCTGTTATTACAGCGTTATGACATGATTATAATCATTCATAACACTCTTATGTGGAGCCATGTGAAACTCACTTTACTTGAGGGACACAGGACGTATATATAACTGATGACATTTTCATATATGTTCATAGCAGTCTTATAAGCAGCAAAATGAAACATTATATGAGGACCACAGAAATAATACATAACTATGTAATTACAAGATGATGACATTGTCATAAGCATTCATAATCTTAGAAGCAGCAAAATGAAACTTGCTTGACTTGAAGGCCAGATAGAGTACATGTAACTGTTATTACAGCGTTATGACATGATTATAATCATTCATAACACTTATGTGGAGTCATGTGTAAATCACTTTACTTGAGGGACACGGGATGTATATATAACTCTGATGACTGTCATATGTTCATAGCAGTCTTATAAGCGGCAAAATGAAACATTACATGAGGGCCACAGAAATAATACATAACTATGTAATTACAAGGATATGACATTGTCATAAGCATTCATAATCTTAGAAGCAGCAAAATGCAACTTGCTTTTCCTGAAAGCCAGAGCAAGTACTTATTGATTGTTACAAAGTGCTGACGCTGGAGACTCCGTACATGACAACTTCACTTTACTCTTTCACAGAAAACTTCACCGTATCAACAATTCGACATATTATGTTTGTTAAATAACAGCACGTGGTTTAAACATGTTTATTATTAGCCTTAGATTATGTGGAGCGTTCGCCATACAAGTCCCTGTCAATGAGTTGTTACTATAGAAATGATAACGGATCTGAACGAATGCGATAATATAAACCTGTGATCTATGACACGGCCGTAACTACCGTCAGAGCGGCTGTTGTGGAAACAACAAACATAAAATTGCTAAATAAAAAAAAATCACTAACCTAATGCAACACTGATGCATGTTTAACTAGACTCAATGACTAAACCTAGGATTAAATGGCTCATATAACAATGAAAAGCATGTACCTCACAATCACTAACGAATGAGACAAATCATATAAAATAACTGACGACTCTGAACATTATAGATGAGATTGCTTATTAACGATTTAGAAGTAACTATTTCAGCAGTCTTCAGTCTGACTGATGCTTCCAAGATCCAAGATCACAGCTTCCAGAAAAGTAAATTCCACGACAGGGAAATTCAATCACTACAAGCCATCGACAGCAGCGGAAGGTGAAGATTAATTACACAATTCACTAATGTTTAGGCCACGACGATCGTATCAGCACTTTGGTCCTCTAGGGATGGGATGCGGAGCTCCAAATAAGCCGGGAGTATTCATAAATCAAGTGAAGACTGTTGTAAAGTCTGGAGAAGCAGGTGGTCTACACATTGTACTTAATTCAGGGCTCGCGTTTTTCCAGTATAGGCACCACCTGCTGTTTTCTGGCATGTACATGCTCAAAAAACTCTCCTTGAAAATGAGTAAAGAGCTTGACAACATACCAGTATGGGGACTCACACAATATCTCTCTCTCTCTCTCTCTCACACACACACACACACACACACACACTCAGATATATACAGCTGGTTGTGTCACTAAACCTGTTCAGATCGTAAAGTGGTCCGAATGCTTTGAAGTGGAAGTACACTTGATGAATATGAGTGCGGTGAAAATTGCGGCCCTCAGTCAAGCTAAGTTGATTCTGATTAATAAAAGCCTGCTCGGACAGCGAAGCCTGCCATCAGCTCGCGACTCCTTCCAGCTGCCACTCCACTCAACCTTGCTGTCAAAAAACAAATTGCCATATTGGACAAAAAAGCACTGCAAGGGAGAAAGAAAAAGGAGACTGAAAATACATTAGGGAACCGTTGAGTCATCTCTTGCTTAAGGTGCTATTGAATCGGCCCAGCGATGTCCTGCTGCAGATGGGAAGACGACAAACAGCCCGGATGCATCTATATCATTCAGTGAAATGGCAGAAAATCTATAGCTAGAATGGGAATTTGCAGTGTATGGAATCGATCCATTACACACAGGCCGTTTGTCAGGAATGTACACATAGTTATTACCCATTTATATCCCACAAGTGCAGCCGGCAAGGCCAGCGCCGTTTTTCAGCCCGAGCAGCCATCAGTGTCAATAAAATGCAAGATGGAATCCTTAGACTAAACCCGGGTGTGAATGATCAACATGCCATTTCATTTAATGAACCGTGTGTCCGCTTTCACTTACTGAAAACATGGCAGCTTTCAAACACTCAACAACACCATGACAACACTGGCTGTGCGCTGTCACTTTGGCCTCCATGTTTTCATTCCTGATCAAGTGGGTGATGATTCAAAATATTAGGGCCTGTTTATGATAGAAGAAGATTGAAGGGATATCTCTGATTAATGGTGTGCTTAAAGGCTCTCAGCAAAATGGACTGTACCAGATACTAAGGCTTTCACGCCTATTCATTTTAACTAGTCAACCGGTAATTAAAAAAAAAATAATAATAAAAAATTCCAGCTTCAATGCTTTTTAGGCTAAACAAATCAGTGCACTAAAATGTGTAAAATTATCTATCTGTTTATCTTTACTTTATTTAAGTATGTAGCAACTTATAAAACGCACTTACATGCATGGGCAGCTCAGGTGAAATTGTTGGAACTGAGGGCGGCGCAGCATGGTAGCTCATGTCCATCAACAGAGCCCTACTTATAGCTCAATAACCAGCCTTCCTTGGATGCAAGATGCTATGTTACAGCTTTGTTTTTCCAGGCTTATAATGAACCGGGAGCTGAGCCACCATGTTCAGTACCATCCACAAATGAATCAGAATTGGGCTGTGAGCTAGTATGCTAGCTAACTGCGATCTAAACAAGTTGAATGGGATTGGATAGTGACATGCAACTTGTGGCACTGAATGCTGTCTTTTACAAAGCACTAGTCACAAAATAGTAATGAAATATTGCATTATATATATAACCTGCTGTCTTTACCTTTACCTGACTTTGCTTCACTTTTTTTTTTTTGGGTGTCCATCACCCCTAAATCCCAGAAATCATTAATTTAAGCACAAACTGTATCTGCCAACTCTTATCAAGCCATCCACGTTGGTAGTCATTTAGTCATGTTATGTTCAAATAAGGAGTACACTGGCAACCTAAGGGATACACACCAAGCTGTTAGACCTGGAGTAAGACTAAAGTGGATGACGGATACTTCCAAGCATGTTGGACTGATTAAAAAACACCCAGATTATACCAGGAAAATTCGAGACTATTTCCAGAAGTCTCAAGGAGGCAAAGGCAAATTTTACTTTTTTTTTTTTTTAATTCAAAAAAATTTCAGGTCGACAGAAACATTTAATAAAATAATCCAACTACAATGCAAAAAAAAAAAATGGATTTAGTTGTTGGCACTTCAGCTTGAAGACTGGCAGTGACCCCAAAAAAATTCATATCAACGCAACTTCCATGAGGAACAAGTAGATGTCTGCGATTGGTAGAGTTAATCACTCACTCAAAACTCAGTGATCACCACAACTACTGGATTAGCCAAAATAAGCCAAGCACGACTGTATCCTATAACGCACTCTATTTTTTCCTCACGGCAGCCAAATAAGATGTCTCACAACCTTACAATACAGTACATGAAGACTAATTAGCTCATTTCTCATTCCTGTTACCAGACCTGCCTCTCTGGCCTTTCTCAACACTCTAAGTTCAGCGTAGATGGTTTATTAGAGCTCCGAGTTGAAGGAAGGAACCGGGTCTGAGAGGACGCACTCGCACCAATTATACTCCCCGTTAATTACTTCCACATCTCTCTTACCGTAAATCATAAACCCTCTGCCCCAAGATGCTATCAAGTGCACAAGCAGAGCTACCCACTTACCATTTAAATGAGAAGTGTCTGGGTAACAAATGTTCTTTCGATGAGTCCAGGAGCAAATATCCATAATAAATAACTCAATAAATAGGTTTGACACACAGAAGGCACAGAATAAAAATGACTTGGATCCAACTGATATTCTGGATGAGCAAATAAAATGAGTAAATATATAATTAAATAAATAAATTACTACTTTGATATGCCAATGCAAAAAAAAAAAATAAATAAATAAATCCTTCTGTGTCTGGAAATCAAAATGCCTACCACACCAAGTACGGGGAAAAAAAAAAACATCTTAATGATAATAAATGTATTAGGCTTATATTAAAATGTATGACTTCATCTTCTAGCTCTAAAATTGAAATACTGTGTGTTCACAGCCATTTCTATAGGATATATGAAGGTTTATTTGGGTATCTTGCATATGGCCAAATGAGGAAATTGAAAAGCTGTCCATCATGCACCAGACAGGTATATTAAACAGATAAAAATGGCTCGGTGAAGCGAATTTCTTTTATTTCCCTGCTGGGTGGAATACTACACCATTTTAAAGCAAGACCTAATCACAACGTTGCCTATGTTGGTCTTTCACCTAAAAGTTTCACCGTGCCTGGTAATTTAGTCCTCCTGTACCTTTAATAGGAGCACTTAATCAGGCCACACTTTATCAGCGGTAGCATTAGCGCTAACAGAAGTGCCTGTCCCCCCGCTGAGGATTACTGATCACGACTGCAATCATTCCGAGACTTTCACTGGAAAAGTAAATACAGTAACACTTTCTGTAAAGGTCAGGTTTATTGTAGTGTTCATTACACACTATAATATCAGCGAAACTAATACCAAGGAAACTAAGTCTCACTTTGTATATAAAATTATGAGACCCGGTTTGATTTTATAGATGGATTAAAATCAGACTGGAAAACTACATTTGTGATTCTATCTATCTATCTATCTATCTATCTATCTATCTATCTATCTATCTATCTATCTAACAAACAAAAATATTTGTATTATATAAGGAAAAATTCATATATATACACAGTATATGAAGTATTTGGACAATGACTAAGTTTTTGTGATTTTTTTGATACACCACCACAATGGATTTGAAATAAAACAATCATAAACAATCAATAAGATGTGATCAAAGTGTAGACTTTGTAGAGCTTTATTTTAAGAGGGTCCACAAAAATATGGCATTTACCATTTAGGAATTTATTTATTAAAAATACAGCCATTTTCAGCAAAGTACCTCCATTTTCAGGGGCTCAAAGGTATTTGGACGAAGTGACATAACTGTAAATATAACTATAATTTTAATACTTGGATGAAAATCCTTTGCAGTCAATGACTGCCTGAAGTCTGGAGCCCATGTTCTCAAAACTCAAATGCTGAGTTTCCTCCCTGGAGATGCTTTGCCAGGCCTTCACTGCAGCCACCTTCAGTTGCTGCTTGTTTGTGGGTCTTTCTGCCTTCAGTCTTGTCTTCAGTAAGTGAAAAGCAGCTCTA
>CM040986.1:22181934-22200885 GCA_022985145.1 Pangasius djambal | reverse complement strand
TTTTTTTTTTTTTTTTTTTTTTTTTTAGCTGCTCTGATTGAGGAGGACTTCTGCTTTCTTGGTGTCTCTGACAATCTAACAAATCTCCAGCACGTGGATTTAGACTGAAATCGATGAACATGTATATGAATAATCATTTTTTGGACATATTTACTTGGTTTACAGATTTATTGCAATTATTGGATTGGGTCAGTTACTATCCCAATCATCCAGGAATTGCAAAAGTGACAAAATCATTTTGAGGCCAAAATATAAAGCAGTGAGTTTTTCTACCCATGTTAATAAAGATCTAGTTAAGAAACGCTATACAAGTTTGTCTGGTGGCTCAGGTTTCATCTTTCCTTCCTCCACATTTCCCTCCATAGTGAAGAGGTTTGCTTTTGAATCCAGCACTCTTTCATTTTTACAGCTTTGAAAATCATTTCTACAACGCTCCCGAGGTGTCAGTGTGTGGGCGAGCGCCTTTTTATAATTCAAACAGTCATTGAAACATGAAGTGGAAGAGAGAGGTCAGGTCCTCTTCCACCACAACATCGAGTGTGACGCTGTTCTGTTATTCCGAGGTTCGAGAAAAGGTCAAAATGATGCACAGATTAAAAAAAACAAGCTGTAAATTGCGGTGTCACGAGGGTCACATGTTAAGTCTCATGTGACATAACAGTCACGCGGTTTTAAGCCTACTTTGCTAAAGCCTACTTCGCATGCCTTATCTGAATTGATTGCATGTATACTGATCTTCTAAACAAGTCAGTCTGGAGAGATCCAGCAGTCGCCCTCCTAATCTCTTCAGTCTTCTTCCTGCATGGATTTATTGACCTGATGCAGAGACACTGCCACCATTGCTTTTCTTCTCGTCTTTTCTTTCTTTCTTTCTTTGCAAATGTCTGAAAAACCCGACAACGTTAGAAATTAGGCCGTCAGTTCGGTCGTCAATGAGACGAGCTCCGATCCTTGTTATGCAACAGGTCAGGGATCTGATCACGTCTGAACTAAATGGACGAATCTGAGAGCGATCCACGTGCAGGTCTGAGCTGGAAGTGTCATTTGGTGGTCGGTAAAAACATCAGGAGCCAAAGACGTCATCTACTGCCTCTGATCAACTGCGAAAACGGATCCAGAATGTTCAGTGAAATTACTGAAACACAAATATAGATCACATGGCAGATCAATTGATGCTACCAATAAAGCAGATCTGCTCAAGAGATAAGATGTTGTGCATAGCTAGCTAGCTAGCTAGATCATGCACTCGTTCTAATGTTATCGTTTCTATAGTAACAGCTTATCCACAGGGACTTGTACAGTGAACGATCCAAATAAAAGCGTGTGTAATAACTGATACGGAGAAACTTTCTGTAAGGAGATGTTTATATAACACTTATGGAAGGAGTCTCCAGTGTCAGCGCTTTGTAACAGTCAGAGGTAAAGCTCCAACTTTAATTTTTCCAACACTGGCAAGTCTTCAGAACAGAGGCGTTTATGCTTTGTGGTTTCTGCGTGTATTTTCTACAACATTAAATGCAACTACAAATGGATAACAAGGGCAGTGTCTTGCTCTTGAATAAATACAAATATGTGATTGCTGAAAATTTGCTGTAGTAGAAGAGGAATAAAACACTTCAGGGCATGATTGTTTTCAGAAAATAATAAACGCCTAGCCTGGGAGATCAGAGGAATAGAGATAAGCTGGGTATTAATACTGAACACAACGCTGGGTGAACATGGTTTAAGTTTCTACTTAATTTTTTTATATAAAATTCTTATGAAAAGAAAAAAAAATCTAGAAGGAATCTGTACACACTGGTGGAACAGTATGAAAACTTGATATTATTTTTTTTAAAATATGATGCTGGTTTTGGAGAGTAAATGATGTATAACACTGTGTACTTATCTATTTATCTATTTATTTATTTCTTTATTTATTTATTTAAAGATAATGGTAACCCAACCAACCCGATTTTTTTTTTTTTTTTTTTTTTTAGTGCACAGTGGTTGTGCAAGTACTAAATTATTAATTATTTGGTGTGAGAAACATCTAGAATAGATCAAACTTTAATGATAGAAGTAAAAATCTAAGCAGAATCCTACAACAAGGTATTTTCCCTTTCAGACTGAATTCGTAGAATTCCTATGCAAACCTTTTCCTATCCAAGGAATCCTGCTTTTTTTTTTATGTTTTCCTCATTATACCTTCATGAATAATGGGCTTTGAGATGAATAACTGCATTATACACCAAGAGCTGTATTACAGTGACATCCTACGTGTAAAATCGGTTTAGTAACCATGACAACTACTACGTCAGGGTCTCGTTTATGACAATAGCTATAAATAGCTACATAAGAGCTATTTTTTTAAAAAAAATAAAGTTTGCAGCAGACAGAATGCTTTCTTTGCTTGCTAGCACTACATTAGCTTGCTAACTAGCATCAATAGCCCAATTAGTTTTAAAATAAGCTGTAAGCAAAAATCATAGCTAATGAAAGCTCTTGCAAAAGCTTCGTGATATTATATGACGTGTTTTCAGGGACTATGGCTTGAAATAATGTCTTTCGCGCACTTTAAAGTGGACTACATATTAAACATGGAGTCGTTTTGCATTAACCATGACTACATTTGTGGTGTTCAGTTTGCGCTATTGGTTGCTAGGTAACAGGCATTACTATTGAGCTACTTGATCATTTTTGGGACAATTAATTATACGTTTCCTAACTTGAGATAAGACAAGCTGCTGTAAGACAAGATATTATTCCTAAATTAAAGTAGGATTCTGTAATATGAATTACTCTTGTACATGTCATATCTTAACTTAGGACTTAGGGATCGTAGAGATTTTGGACTTCTATGGATGAATCATTAGATGAGTGGAAGACACTAAGAATATTGCTTTCTAGTGGTATACCATCATCCGAGTACATCATCACAGCTCTAGTGTACACTCATAACATAACACTTCGGTTCATATCAAAAGACGCAAAGGTTAGAGGCGGTTAAGGTTAGAGGCATCTTGCAATGTTATCACATGAAATTAAACAAAATTCTCTCGTGAATTTCTCATTAAATCAGGCTGAAGTAAACGATTTAACGGAACATGTTTAATATGAGCCCAACGACCATCCAGGACACGGCTGAAGACGCTCGGGATTAATGAGAACTCTGTATGAGAACAAATCCTAGCTGCTGCTGGAGAAGCTGTATGGAGAAGCTTCCTGGCTGAAGATGAAAGGTGGATGAGCTGTAGCTCAGGTCTGCTCAGAGGTGGGAAGATTTGTTTGTTTGGTTTTTCTTTCGCTTAGTTTTTCCTGCATGACCAGGATACAGCTTTTGGAGCCTCTCTGCTTTCGAGCTTGGCTTTGGATCCTACAGGCTACCCTGAGGCTGATTTGGTTTGCGAGGACTATACAGAAGCCAAGCATAAATAAATAAATAAATAAATAAATAGATAAATAAATAAATAAATTCTCACCTCACCAGTTCAAAGAGGCGAGATCTACGCATCTACATCAATGCAATGAAGCTTATTAATATTTCATCCCTGCACTTCACCGAGACGTATAGCCACTTTATGAAAGGCGATCTCTTAATGTCTCTGACGTATCTCCAGATCCTTCACTTTGTCATAGTAGTTCCAAGCTTTGAGAAAAAAAAAAAAAGGCAGCACTTTACGTGAACCCTGTATTCATAACGGTGCTTAGAACTCGATGCGGTGTGGAAACAATGCCTTTGTAACGTGAAACAGCTCTTCCATAGCAACGTTATGCTTCACACAGATCGGATATCGAATAAAGCTACAGCAATACACTATAATTAATTAATGACGTTATAACATATGTGTCAGTATTCAGGATGAAGCAATGAGGCACTGAATCTCGGTTAAAATCTATGAAAGATTCATCAAATGACAATCAATACATGCTTGAAGTAATGTGATTGATATATAAAAATGAGATGCCATCTATTGAGGTATATTTCTGTAAGAAGTCAGAAATAATTAACAGAAAATATGCACAAACGCTCATTTTTTTTCTACATAACATTTGTTTGATGTCGTTGGTCGTGCAAGTGACATGACTGAATGGTGACAACATTAACCTTCTAATGCTTAAGTATTATAAAGACTTTTAATTTGAAGTGGTCCTGTTCTGTTTTGTGTCACACTGGCGCTTCATGATGCCACTTTTGATTAGCAACACTTCTCTTTCGCCAGCTCGCTAATCAGATCAGAGAGAATGAAAAAAAAAAAAAAAATAAAATAAAATAATCACTGAAAGTCGGTGAAACCTCTTTCCTATCTTGATGACTTTTTGGATAATTTGTATAAATACACATGAGTGGCTACAACAGAGGATCTGCTACAGAAGCCATGATGGTTCATGTTTAAAAAAAATAAATAAAAACTTCAGAACTACGACTTTTTTTTTTTTTTAAATCCATTTTCAGACCAGACGACGAGCCTTGTACGATATTTTTACATGCTTAAGCATTTCTTAAGTATTTTTAAACTAGCTGTATCTCCGTGTGATACTGGTTAAGGTTTGGGAATAGGGACAGAGAGATTTTGAGTTGATCCTGACACCTGTAGCTCTCTGGCACCAGTTGCTTTACATCTGCTAAGTGAATACATTCAAATTCAAAACATGCTTCGGAAATTAATTTCAGTAAATACAGGCTACAGCTTCCAACGTGTTACGGCTCTAACCCACATAAACGTGATGCAATTTCTGGAAGTATGTTGCTGTTTTTTTCCACTGAAGCATCTGTGTGCGAGAGAAAATCCTGGCTTTCATGCCTTGATTGGTGTCTTGATTAGTGTGTCGTCTTGCTTTAGGATCACAAGCAGTAAGTAAACAAGGATGATTCGAAGGATTTTCCAATCCTCAGCTGTACAGTGGCTCATCGCCATGTCGTCTGGAACGCTCTCAAGAAAAGCGACGACGTTTCGCAAAAGACGCTAGTTAACAGCGCATCCAGTTATCACCTAAAAACTAAAAACTAGCACCAAAAAAAAAAGAACGAAAAATGAAGATATATGGGGATTTGAATTAGATGATAGATAAGCAGATAAATGGATGAATTAGCAGCCTTGATGAGTCATCTGTGATTCATCATCTTCCCTTATATCGTGAAACTCCATTAGCCGCAGCTACTTCATCAAATAATTCAATAGCTCGTGATGCTTTGTTTTCATTTTTCTTCCATTAATTGCGGCAAGAAGAATGACACCATGGCAAATGAGCAGGGCATGACTGAGGGTGTAGTAATGGAGAGGAGCTGCGTTCACAGCACCGCCAGACGCTTGCCTAATTATCATGTTTACCTTGGTGCATAAGGAAACCCCGCAGTAGGTGCACGGGTTAATAAAACGCCGCTAATAAATGACAAACGCACCTCACTCATTTCAAACCACACTCCAGAATCGCAAAGTAGTCAGAGCGCAGGATCGTATGTGACGACGAAACATGACCAGGCATCTACTTGATCCGAAACGCTCTCGTTATCAAGCCTTGTTTCTAGCTTGTGTTGATTTCAGCAGTTTGAATTACGTTTTAACACTAATTCTGTAACAAGAATGCATACTAGTCCTCGGCTGTGCATTTTTCTACTATCTCTCCACCTTGCTGTTTGTGGACTATAATAATGGCTCTACAGCTTTCAACCCTGTCCGACCCCTGTTATGGATAATGACGACTAATGATGCGTTCAATTAAATGCGTTGGCTCGCAACTTCTAATTTCAAACCGGCGATTAGGAAAACCAAACATAGTACAACGATAGTCTTACCTTTAAACGAGTTATGCTGTATGTAATAGTATTGCTTTAGATCCGTCAACATTCAGACATTCTCGCTTGTTACATCTACAACACGGACTCTACTGCATTGAGGAGGAAAACATACATCGCTCATCTCATCGCAGTTTGCCAGCTAAAATGTCGAAGGCTTCCATGTTTTGTATGTTTTTTTTTTCTTCCCATTTTGTAGCTCGAACACAAGTAAGTTGAACACAGCATAAGAAGCAAAAACACAGGAAATGCTTCATAGTAGGGGGGAAAAAAAAAGAAACGTCCCGCACTCCCAGTAGTACTCCCATCGCTTCTCGTCTCGTTTGCATAAAATTAAACGCCATTCAACTTTTTAGCACTGATCACCATGAGTCACTTCGCCTCCTGTTGTTGTAAATAGTTAGCGCTGGTTAAAAAAAAGAAAAGAAGAGCAAGCTTCCTGAGTCTAAAAAGAGTTCATGTTGGAATGAAATCAGTTGAGTGTAATCACGTGTGAAACGGGACAAAACTGGCTGGACTAATGCGCTAATAACAATGAGGGAACGAGACATAAGATAATGGTGATTATGGTTATTTAATTAGGATGTGAACAGACAGTAAAATACCATTTAATCCCTCTCGGCAATTAATCACAGCTCCTGAGTGCCCCACCTACTGATTCACAAAATTACAGGAGACATTAAAAACGTTTTAAGAACAAGCTCTCAGCCTTAATGCGATTTGTTATAATTTGCAATAAAGCCGTAATGGATCTTTGTAGATTCCACCAGCGCAGAGGTGAAATATTATAGCATGCGAATCTCAGCATGTACAGTGTACACATTCCTGTATGTACCTTTGAGATACATCTGAAGAACTTTGAAGAACTTCCTCCTACACTTCTCTGCATTATAGATATCCACTAGAGGAGAGGTGCACATGTGATAGCACGTGTGGATGTGGCTATGGATTGCTCATTCAAAATGGCTGCCATTCAAAATGGTTGATAACCAGCCAGAGAAGCTGAAACGCTTGCTCAGTAGGAGCTCTATTTTGAGGAAAACAGAACGGCATGCAAGACCTGCTCTCACTATTTCAAGTTCAAGTTCAAGTGTGTGTCATTTCAGCCATATGCAAGTACAGAGTGAAACGAAACAACGTTTCTCCAGGACCAAGGTGCTACACAAGACGACAGAGAACAACACAGAACTACAAGGGACTACATAAATTTATACATAAAGTGCACGAGTGCAAACATGTGCAGACGGCACAAAGACAGAACGAGACAGTACAATGACTACTGGGACAGACAATGTGTATAATAAGTCCCAGTGCAGTGCCGACCAGTACACAGTTCTGTTTAAAAGTGAACCTAGTGACAATAGTGCAAAGAGTACAAGAGTACAATACAAGTAGCTGGAATAGTGTAAACGTAAGAGTAGCAGCCTGTGTACAGTATAATATAATGAGTATTGTAGCAGCATAAACATGTGCAAAAAATTCCAGAGAGGATGGAGGATGCTCAGTTGTGTGTGTATATATATATATATATATGTATGTGTGTGTGTGTTTCTTCAGTCCAGGTTCTGAGTGTTTAGGAGTCTGATGGCTTGGGGGAAGAAACTGTTGCACAGTCTGGTCGTGAGGCCCGAATGCTTCAGTACCGTTTGCCAGACGGCAGGAGGGAGAAGAGTGTGTGAGAGGGGTGTGTGGGGTTGTCCACAATGCTGGTGGCTTTGCGGATGCAGCGTGAGGTGTAAATGTCCGTGATGGAGGGAAGCGAGACCCCGATGATCTTTTCAGCTGTCCTCACTATCCGCTGCAGGGTCTTGCGATCCGAGACGGTGCAATTCCCAAACCAGGCAGTGATGCAGCTGCACAGGATGCTCTCGATAGTCCATCTGTAGAACATGGTGAGGATGGGGGGTGGGAGATGTTCTTTCCTCAGCCTTCTTCTTCAGTCTATTTGGGCAAATACATCTTTTTTTTTCATATTTTTTGATGCCCACACTGGACAAATCAGTAGCCTGGGCACCTGGGGCATGTCTATTTCATTACCAGACTATTAGTTTTTTTTAAACTGTAATGCTGGTGGACAAAATACTCTGCAATGACTCATCAGTGTATACCTTTAACAGTAATGATTGAAACTTCATCCTTTAAATGGACTTTTACCAGTTTTAGCACATTCTCGCATTCACCTTTGCGCCACTAAAGTTCTGTTTCACACAATAACAAACAGTGTATTTGGTAGAATTTACATTTTAGACACTTAGAGTTGTTCATCATCAGTGTTTGTTCCCCTGGTGATGGATTTGGTTCTAACCAACATCTCCCGTATTGCAGAAATGCTACCAAGGTCTTGTCACCTGACGGTGCTAATTTTTTAAATCAATCGCTTCAAAAGGTGACTCCGTCCTTTTTCCCACTAATGTATCAAATTCGGTTCACACCTGAGCCTTGTGATCATTTCCCAAAAATGCCACTAGATCTTATTTCGGTCAGTTACTGCATTGATCTTTCCCGGACTTCGAGTCTTCGCGCTTAGGCCATTCCTGATTAATCATTATTGAATTCCCATGTCAAAGCACACGTCTGGAAGTGATATTAGCTCCCTAATTCACTGGTTTGACATGTGAATTCACATAACCGCTTCACACGGAGAACTGACAGCACCATCATCGCCAGCGTTTGAGTAAATTGCGGGGGAGGTGTGGATCACGAACGCAACTGAATGCTTGAGTGACGGCGCATGTAGACGTGTGCATGAGAAACCCTGCTCACATGGACACGTGTCTGAATGTGCCCACAGAGGAGAGTGAATAATTAAAGAAACACACGAATGCACCAGAAATAGACACAAATTCTCTCTCTCTCTCTCTCTATGCTTACTGCATTATTTAATTTCTCCGCTTTCTCTTTCTCACACATCACTGTGTACTTTTCATATATTATCTAATATTGTTCTTATGACAATCGGGTATTGACGCAGGCACCGAGCTGAAGTCACCACTGCCGTTAATAATTGAGGAACGTATAAATAAAAATGGAAATGGATTTTTTTTATTTCAGGTGATTTACAAACAATAATTGTGTAAATGACACTGAGTGCGCAGTCTGAAGAGGGAACGACATACGAAGGAGAACGTTGCAAGCACTAAATGTTCCTGGATATCAGGAAGAGGATCCTGGGAAAGTAAAGTAGACTTGAAACTCAAATAACGCAGAATAAAGGCAGCAAGATACTGAAAACCTGTTCAAAATAGGATATGACTATGTACTGGGCACTATATGTACACTCTTTAGAACATTTAGAAGTATATTAAGCCTATTTCTAGATATATTAATTGATTCATTTATACATTTTATATATATGTAGATTTTATTAGTAGAAGTAAAACTATCTGCCAATAGAATATGATAATTCGAAGAAATGAATAAATATGGCAAGGACTACTATGTAATAGTATTTAAAATGAATTCAAATGTTTGGTCGTTACTTGCCAGGCTTCGTATTAGCTTTGTTAACAGATTAGCAGTGCAAGCTAATTGTACTAGCTACGTACCCTCACCAGAGGCACCAAACTAACTAACTAGCTAGCTAACAATGTTCACACTGATGACTGGATTACTTAAACATATGAAATAACACATGAGTCAGTGGGAAAATTGTTCATTTGATTTACATGTTACACTTTACTTTACAATTTACTTAATTGTTTTTTTTTTTAAAGCAATTTACTGGTAGCAGAGTTGCTAGTAAAGTGCTTTAAGTTTATAGTAAATAACTGTAAAACACATATACAGTAAAGTACTGTAATATCGTACATAGTAGAAAATAACACATAATCCAGTACGTTTGCTCATTTGGCTGATTTAAAAAAAAAGAAAGAAAAAAAAAAAGTGATTTATGAGTGATGCAAAAGGTTAAGGGTTTTGCTCAAGGACCTAGCCATGGCAGCTTAGCAGTGCTGGGACTTGAACACACAACCTTCTGAGCTGTAATTCATGCTATTATCCAGTGAGCCAGTGAGCCACAACGACTAGCTTATCTAACATGCAGTGATTCATCCGCCTCCTCCACTGAATTAACACGCACTAAAAGATGAATTTCAGTGTTTTACGCGTATGGCAGCACATAAAGTTAAACTCAAGCAGGGTTTGTTTTTCTCTAAAATAATCGCTAAAAATAAAGGGCACACAAATGATCCACTAATTTGCAGATGTTGAGACGAGGAGAAATTTTTAACATTCTCACCTCTGCCAAAAACGTTAGATATCCCATGATGCACTGCGTTTTACTGTAAACCAATGCACTTTTCTAACTGCCTAATCTTTTACAGTTTAACCCTGTAAAATAATAAAACAGTATTTTGCTGTAAAATAAATACTGTAAATGTACAACATTTTTACAGTATACATGCCAGGCTTTGTATTAGCTATTAGCGAATTAGCTAACTGTACTAGCTACAAACACTCTCCAGAGACACCAATGTTCTCTGCTACTTCTTTCCCACCTTTATTTTTCTACATAATGTCTCTATTTACATTTTATGAGAGGACGTATATATGACAGGATTTGGAAATGAGCCAAAGCAGTAAATGAGAACTAATTCCAAGAACTAAAGTCTTGAGAGAGAGAAAAAAAAAATCCCTAGCATATGAGCCATACATTTGGTAAGAGTTATCACTGAACCCAATCAAAAAATAGGGTTTTACCTGGAACTCTTTGTGATAGGAAAACACTTTGTTAATAATAATATTCTCAAAAGTATAGACTGAGTGAATATTGATAAGGCAAATGAGTATGAAAGCCTTGTCAAAGGTTCTATTTAAAAGCTGTTAGTATTGAATGTGTGAACGTGTGGCGAATATCTAATGTAAAACAAAATTTACAGTGAAAATAATAAATCATTATTTGAGAATTGTTCATAATTTTGAAAAGGAATACTTTAGATAAACTTTTTTTCATTATTAAGGCCCGGTATAATGGTATAATACATGTCACACATGCTCTCCAGAATCCAGAAGTGACTTTCATGCAACAGTGAATCACAAAACGGGTGCAAAACCAGTAAATTTGCGTAGACATTGCTCTGTATTTTGCAATTTTAGGTAGAAACGCATGCAGCTGACTAGTCATTTAGCCAAATACACAAAACCGACATGTTATATCGCTCACGTGAAAGACGCAACCGTATGTAGACTCTGCTACTACATCAGTTTCTATGTTCTTTTTTGTGAAAAATAAGAACGCTAATGTGCTATTTCATATTAATTTCCAATTTCAGTGTTTCCAAATTCTCCTGCATGAAGTGAATATCCCTTAATAGATACACAACATCACTGATGTATGTACTTATTCCCCCATTTGATGTAATTGTCAAAGTAACACGGACACAAATGATACAAATTATTTTTCATAACGAAACCAGGTTTAAGGCTGAACACTGTCAAGTAGGTAAACTTTGGGCTCCCGGAGATGGCGAATTTGAATCGTGATGATGATACAGCTGAAAATCGGGGTGGGAGGAAAGGCATCCGCTCTCTCACCTGTCAATCACACTGACACTAGCCACTCGTGGGCGTCTGTCAGCTCATGTATGCGGAAGAGGGCAGACAGTGCTTTCCTCACAGTGTGTGTTACGATTCCCTGTGATGCAGCATGAGCAGCAGTTTGAAAAAAATGTGGATGCGTGACATGTCTCAGAGGAAGCACATGTTAGTCTTCACCCTCCCTGGTTGATAGCTGTCATATGACAGAGAGGAGCTGGCTGGTGGGTAGGAACTGGCCGAGAACAAATAAGGGAGAAAATGGTGGGGAAAAAAGTAGGTAAAACTTCTAATGTGTGTGTACAAATGAGTGATGCTAAACATAGAAAGAAAGCTGGTGATGATAAAGGCTTGACTACTCCCTACTCCAAACTCACTGACTTGAACTGAATTTCGAGGGCCACATAGATTTTCTCCCAAAAATAAATAAATAAATAAATAAATAAATCTCCATCACAGTGTGAATCACAGAGGGCAACAGATCAATAGTGAAGCTCAGCAAAAAACTGTTTTCATTTTGAGAGGGACTTTATGTGGGAGACGAGGTACGCTAGCAAGGTGAGTTTATTAGTGTTTTGTGCTGCTTATTTTATCTTTAACTCACTTCTTAGCTAATGTGCTAAATGTTTAGCAGTGCGTGAAGTTCAGCAAGGTTAGTTATCGTGATTGTTGATTTCGTTTGTCTTGTGGGTTTACCATGATGTGATTTATGATAGCTGGGGTTAGACTGAAACCATGCCTGTCATGGTTGTTTTATATTTAGTTAACACTGGGTTATTTGACTGATTTATGATTTTATTTTTTACATAATTGTACTTACAATTTGAGATTTTATACAGTTCTCATTCACAGTCTTATGATCGCTGATTCCTGTTACAAATATACGAATAAAAAAATATAACTTGGCATCTCAACTCTGATTTATTATTATTATTATTAGTAGTAGTTGTAGTAGTAGTATAGTTATTAATACGCATTAGAGTATATTTATTTAGATTTGTAAATTTACATACAATACAACAAATGTTTGATCTCTGAATCAAATTTGGTGAAAATCATAAAACCTCTTTATCCCAGACTCTCGCTGTTCACTTCCACGGCTTTGGAGCAGTATGGTGGAAGCATTAAAGTATTATCCAATATGCTGGAAGCATTAAAGTATTATCATAGCTAGCAGCAGATAATGCAGCATCTCTTGTTTCTTTATGCAGTATGTATTATTTCCCAGGGAAATCTGATGGAGGCAATATGTGGGAAAAGAAAAATCCAAAACGCACTGATGGTATATATAATCAGGCAGATACACCAAATCTGTTCTGCACTTCACGTCCCTCACAGAAGAGGTCGAGGGCTCTTCATTTTTCTAGAAGGGAAATGAGGCACTTGCTAGATGAAGGTGTTTGGTGCGAGCCTTTTGTCCGCCCAAATTGGTGGCGCTGACTAATGATCAGACGGAAGCATTAGCAAAGCAAGCGAGTCGATATATAAATAAAGAAATAAAAACAGTCTAACGATGGCAGCTTGACTCCCCAATTTCTTAATTAGGATGAACCTACAGTAAACACAATTCGGTTCCTGCCTGAAGCTGCATCTTGTAAAATATTCGACCTCAGGGAGTAGAATAATACAAACCAGCCTCCAGAAGGTAAGATGTTGTGTAAGGCAGGCTTGTGTGGGTTTGATAGTCAGACAGCAGTGATGCAGAAATATAAACCAGACTGTGTGCTTATAGGGATTGGATTTACAGAGATCTACCTCCAGGATTAGGCAAAACTGGATCACTCAAGTGGAGCTCGGTACACTGCTATTAACAGGGAAAACCCTGCTATTCGGAAATCCTCAGGCTTTTACATGTTCAAACGTTACATTTGCATTACTTAATTTGCTAGCTGCCTTAAGCAAATTACAAGTAAGTATACACTCCAAACACACAGCTCAGGAGATGAGGCTTTGCGGTCTTGTTCAAGGCTCTAACATTGGCTCTGTGGATATGTTTAAGAGGTGGCTCACATCCTCACCAGTTAGGTGATCATTACCTAGTCGTATGTGGGGATTTATTCGATTAGCCTAATTAGTGAATTCGCGAATCTGATAGTCATAAGTCATAAGGTTTTGATGAATTTTCTATAACAGCAGCTCTACAGAGAGTAGTTCCGGCTGAAAGGCAAATCACAGTTTAAATTAATTACTTTTTTCTAGTTGAATGACGGTTTATCTCTCAAAAATACGAAAAGCTTTTTCACACATCGGTCAAACCCCTACGGACTCAACGACTGATGCGGCACCCCAGCATGTGTGTCTGAGCGCCTGCCTTTGTCGCCTCGGAATCTGTGTGTGTGTGTGTGTCTCTGTGCCTGCTTTTTTTGTCTCCTCCTACTCCTTCTGATTCTTCTCTGTTCCTCTATGTCTTACTACTTCTCTCCCTCCCTCGACGTATGATGTACCTCCATTGTTTATCATGTTCCTGCCGTGGGAGGAGTGACAGTTGAAGTAGTTTCCATATGGCAACTAAATATGGCATAGAGGGAAGTGTTGTTTTCTTCTGTCCCTCCTTTTCTTCTGGATTTGTTTGGCTGTGGAGCCAGGGAGCAAGTTTCTTTATGTGTTTTGATACTTAGTTCTACTCCTTCCAGCTTGTCACAGTTAATAAGGAGCATGCAGATACTCACGCATTATGGCCTGGTCCTTGGTCGTTTTTTTTTTTTTTTTTTTTTTTTTTTTTTTAGATTACTGCCCAGACTGAGTTAGCGTGATTGCTACAGATGGCTCGTAACACTCAATAGCAACAGTAACTTCAGGTAATTTGAGTGGGTTGGTCCTGGCATCAGTACTCCTCATCCTCCCTCACATTCACCATAATGCTTCCTCACTTTTCAGGACTACATTCGAGCTTTTCATTCTCAGGATACTAAAACAGGGTCCTTATCGGCCAGATGGTTGAGTGAGAAACATTCCAGTTCATCAAGTAAACTCCTACATCGTGCTATATTAGTGCACTTTCAACAACTTCAACACACTACTTTGTCTTTTTTTTCCTGAAGTTGAATATTTTCCTATAACAGCATTCTCGGAAGTGTTTTATTCAGCTTATACCACAGCAATTTACCAAGGATTACAACTTGTACACTTTTTTTCATAGACCGTTTACAGTTACATTTAACATTGTGCAACATCCACAAAACATAACGTGTTATAAACGCATTATGGATACGTTATGTACACAGAATTCATAGAAAGTGCTACATACTGGCTTTACAGAGACTTTTAAACTGCATCTGTCATGAAACGGACCTATTTAAACCCAAAGTAGTTCTCAATGAATGAACTATGAACACAGTTATGATTATAATGTATTCATAAAGCATTACACACAATGAGTGTGTACTATTTATGAAAATGCATTAGCAAGGTTTATTATGCATTTTGAATGGTAAAGTAGTGTTTCTAACATTTTGCAGGTAGAAAAGATTTTGATTTCAGTCCGAATAGTTTGTTATTCATTATTTTTGATCTTTGTATATTAATAACAGTAGTAGAGTTGACTATTCAGTCATTATCCAGTGTTTTACATAAATTTATATCTACAGTGTCATTTTTGGGCTTGATTCCACTATAAATCCTCTAGATTTTTTTTTATTATTTTTTTAATGTCTCACTTAGAGCTCACAACTTATAAATGATACAGCTTATAAATGATTATATATATTGTAATATGGCATGTGAATAATTTACACTCATTTAAAGTATATCAATTCTGTTGCTTTCTGTTACTTCATGCGAGTATATTTTAAAAACACATTTTAAAAGAGAGCTATGCTATTTTTGGTGAGTTTAAGAAATTAAAATTCTGGGAAAAAAAAAAAAAGGAGTATGTGTCTATAAGTTGACATAATGCAGTCTGCTAGCTGTGGTTCTCGGACATTGGCAATGTGCTTTATACGCTACTATTAACAATTCATAATGCATAGTAAACATTGTTATAAAGTGAAATGCACTTACAATAATAAGTATAACAAGAATACTGCACTGCAAAAACAAAAAGACATCTAAGCAAGTGAAAGTATCTGAAACATAGTCTAGTATTTCCTATAAGAACATTACAATAAGCCAAAAACAAGAGTATTAAACCAATTTCTAGACGTTTCTACTAATTTCAGGCTTCAAATTTACTTGTTTTCGTTTAGCAAAATTATCTGCCAATAGAATAGAAAAATGTAAAGCTTGAAAAAAAAAAACATGTCTAGAAATAGGTTTCATAATCTTATATTTTGTTTATTGTTTACTGATTGAACTATATCCAAGATATGTCCACTTGCTAAGATGTTTAAATGAGGTAGAGGTCTGTAGTCAAGAGCACCACTGCCAGGTCCATAACCAGGGCTGACCGAGATTGAGTCTAAATTGAGTTTTAAAGAGATCGGTGCCGAGTCAATGAAAGTGAGACTGTGTCAAGATCGAGACAGAAAACCAACAAATCCTTTGCGAGGTCAAGCCTTTACTTCAACTAGTCGCTGAAATGATTACGCTGTTTTCTAGAAAAATGGAGTACTTTTTATTAAACTTTGTGCATGCAAAAAGACAAAAGCAAATATTATTTTTACCTTCTCACGGTCGATACCAAGACCACATTTAGCGAGACCAATGCCCAAGACCGAGAGAAGTCCAAGTCAATACAGAACATCTCTGGAGACCAGACTCGAGTCCTCCAGCGCGACTGAATTCACTGAACTGAACTGTATTAGAGTTCCTCTGCTACTCAGACCTCAACGTTACAACAAGCACTTTTCAGGTTTAACTTTAAAATTGTGTGTTATTTCGGTCTGGCCCAGTATTATGACATCAGACCACAAGACCTGTTCTACTTTTGCATTAAAGAAGTACTTTTCCTGCAGTAAGCCTGCAACTTTCAAACCTACTGCTGTTCTAATGGCCTTCTGCTGCGTAAATTAGACCTGAGGGACCGTCAGCGCTCGTCACACTTTGCACAGCAGGCACTGGCAATTTGAATCCACTTACGATTCCTTTTTGTTACGTGTGTTTACCAGATTCCTTTGACTGCTCCCTTAGCCTCCCTTACCTCCTGAACCAGTATAAATATATCAAAATATCCGGTGTTTATTTCACATTTATACCACAATGCTGATGAATTCTTGAATCTGATTGGTCAGAAGTTTTGGATTATTTTTCTATAAAATGTGCTCGTTGTAATACGTTACCGTTTCTATAGTAACAAACTTGTATCACTGATATCCTTTTCTGTAAGGAGAAGTTTCTTTAACGTTGTTGAAAGGAGCCTCCGGTGTCAGGAGTAGCCTTACGTTTTCTGACATGGGAAAGTCTTCAGGACAGGACAGAGGAGTTTACAGTTTGTGGGTTTCTCTGTAACGTGACAATTAACTTGTCTTATTAACTTCAAGAGAGAGCAAAAAAGAGAGCCTGGTGAAGGAACTACTGTTTGTAGCTGCTATAAGTGATAACAGTCATTAGTCTCTTTCATGGATATTCAACAACAACAACAACAAAATGCAACTATAATTGGATAAAATGCATCTCTTCTTTTTTTTAAGAAACAAATAATAAGAGGAACAAAACTCTTTGGGATGGTAAGAGTAACAGTGCTTCGCGTCAGGCAGCATCAAACCACCACATAATTGATTATTTTCCTATAAGAGCACACCCCCAAGGGTTTTATTCCTTACATAATAACCAGCCTTAGGATTGGAAATGTGAATCAGAACACGCATTCATGTTAAAACCTTTTTTTTTTTTTTACGAAATGAGTGAGCAAACAGGAGAATTAACCTTCATTAATGACATGCATCACTTTATACGCCGATAATTTGTGACCTCTGCGGATGGTGACCATTATAAACGTGCAAATGGTGGATTGTGGAATGACTTTCTATCTGAAAGCAAAGGGAACAGGGGATTCGGCTTGATTTTTAAACTAGAAGTCCATCTTTTTCAAGTGTGCATTAAACTATACGCTACAGACTAACCCTTATATGTACAGCATATGGAAATATAACGTTATATTATAATAACGTACTTATTAAAGTGCTTATTAATAACAGGCTCCTTTCACATGGTGCCATTACCTGAGGAGCACTCCCATCACCGAGGTACCAGCGCTCCGATGTCTTACTTCACTTCCTTTACATTAAGTTTATACGCACAGCATATAGCAGGCATTTGAAAGTTCCAGGAGAGAATGAGCTAAACGTTTAGATGAGCACTTTTGCCTCATGTTGTACATATGTCACTGGAGCAGCTGGTATTTGAAGAACACTACCGAGTTCGGTGACGGATGTCTGCCATGTCAGTAACTGTAAATGAGCCTCCTGTAAATGAGCGGTGCAAAGGGAGATCACAAGTCATGCCAATAATGTCACCAGCCATCTGTTTAAAAAAAAAAAAAAGCAGCAGAGCACAAAAAGTTTGTAGAAATGTAATTTATAGCAGCGAGATATTTAGCGAGTTTTACAGATGTTCGTTCATTCACAAGAAAACGGTCCAATATTGTACAGTATGTTCAGGTATTAATAGTAAACGTATATTTGTAACACTTTATTTAAAGGGTATCCACTTCAGGCCTTTGAAACTATCCTAAGCATTAATAAATAGTTTAGAACACAACATTAAGGGATTTATGTAAAGTTCAATGTATATCACTTTGTCTTTCCATGATCGTGGCTGTATCGTGGCTGACTGTTTAAGTTTGTCGTATCGGGAATATCTGTAGATGCTTTTTTTTTTTTTTACTTATCTTTGCAGTTTGCAGAAATTGAATGTTTTTCAGCTGAACTATTGGTCCTACTGTCATGAAGAATTATTCCAGTACAATTATTCCTTTATGCACTTATGTCAGCCAAATGAATGATTTCAATGCCTCTAATCTGAAATGACAATCAAACTAGCACTTATAACATTGTTATGAAGCACTGTGTATACCTTGTACAGATTTCTCAAAGTATCATGAATGTTCTGTTAATAGAAAGTGACTGACAACAAGGTAGAGACAAGGTAAGGATGACAAATGTTTCAGTGACGATCTCGATCAGTTTACTCAGCACAATGATTAATCACATAAAACATCATGAGCTGACATAAATACATTCATCAGCACTGATCTATATAAATGTATGCATAGCATATGAATGTGTTATAAAGGCCTGATATATTTAACCACACACATACACACACACACACACACACATACACATTTAACTTACTGTATAATATAGGAAACACTTTCTATGAAGGTCACAGTCTCTATAATAAACCATGATAGAATGTTCATACACTATATTACCAAAAGTATTCGGTCACCTGCCTTGACTCACATATGAACTTAAGTGCCATCCCATTCCTAACCCATAGGGTTCAATATGATGTCGGTCCACCTTTTGCAGCTATTACAGCTTCAACTCTTCTGGGAAGGCTATCCACAAGGTTGAGGAGTGTGTTTATAGGAATTTTTGACCGTTCTTCCAAAAGCGCATTGGTGAGGTCACACACTGATGTTGGTCGAGAAGGCCTGGCTCTCAGTCTCCGCTCTAATTCATCCCAAAGGTGTTCTATCGGGTTCAGGTCAGGACTCTGTGCAGGCCAGTCAAGTTCATCCACACCAGACTCTGTCATCC
>CM040986.1:22159237-22171737 GCA_022985145.1 Pangasius djambal | reverse complement strand
TCCATTTATTACTGCTTACTGCTCTTTATAGTGTTTTTCTAGTGTAGAAACATTTAATTTCATTATTTTTAAGGCATCTTTGCTCTACAGCATTTCTTTGCATGTGCCTAAGACCTTTGCACAGCACTGTATGTGTAGTGTGTATATGTGTACAACACCCAAGTACTTTATTCCTTACATAATACCTGACCTTATGGGTGTTAATGTACATCAATTTTATTTGTTTTAATGAGTGCACACTAACTTTCATCAATTACATGCATCACTTTATATGCTGGTAATCTGAGTCCTCCGGGGATGGTGAACATTATAAACATGCAAATGGATTGCGAAAACCACTTTCAACCTGAAAGCAAAGGGAATACGGGAATTTTCTTTTACGTAAGCCAACCATTCCGTTTTGCCACTAAAGGTCAAATGTTCACTTCCATCGTTTTAAAGTATGCATTAAACCATCCCCTACAGAGTATGCATTACATACGTACATCTATTTGCTTACAATTACATTTCAGTCATTAGTGGTCCGTATACTGTAACTATAAAAAAAAAAACAGGCTCCTTTTGCATGGCTCAAGAGTCTGAAGAGTGTCATTACCTTTAGATGTATAGTGAGGAATACTCTCATCACCGAGGTGTTAGCTCTGTCTCGTCAGCCCTAACAAGCTGCAGAAATCAATACAGAGCAGGCTTCTTGACTTTGTTTGCAGAGCCTGCTCTGGCAGAGCAACACATTTCTCTCTCACTGGTGCAATCCTGTCTCCAAACCCCAGAAAAACAAAGCTCGCTGAATTCATTTTAGACTCAGCCTTAGCAATCTTGTAGACTTCCTACCTACAGGCAATGGAAAAATATGTAATGGAACAGAAGAATAAGTAAAATGTTACGTCTTTAGAAACATATTGCAACAGATATATTGTTATCATTATGTAATTAAGGCACAGTGCCTAATATACAATAAACATTGTTATCATATAGTATAATGCATTTTCATGAACAATTCTAATAATATATAATACGGCTGCAAAAACTATTCATGCACTCTAATACGTTATCGTTTCCATAGCAACAGCTCATTCGCAGGGACGTGCATGGCGGAAATTTAACAAAGAAAAACGGTGTTTTCTTTCTGTATGTAATCATTCTGAAGATTTCTGTAAGGAGACGTTTATTTTAACATTTAGGGAAGGAGTCTCCAGTTTCAGCGCTTTGCAGCAGTCAGAGTTAAAGCTGCAATTTTGAATTTACCAACAGAGGATTTTATGCTTTATTGTTTTGGTTTTTTTTCCTTTAACATGACAAACTGATTTTTTTTTGTCTTATTAACTTTATGAAAGAATGAAGAGAGTGGCTGGTGAGGGAACGGCTGTTTATAGCTGCTATAGTGTAAGTGCAAATGCGAATTAACATCTATCCTTGATTTTGCCCATACTGTATATGGAGTTACTCCGAAACATTTGCATACCCAAGACAAGAACCACAAAAAAAAAAAAAAAAAAACAAGAGGTGCTTTTCACAAGATGTTCAAAACAACTGTCTACAGTTTACAAGAATTTTCAAACATTATTTTAAAATGATAGAAACCTGACACACTTGTTTATATATTACTGTAGCTGAATTAGTCCTGAAAACAATACTAAGAAAAAAAAAAAAGAGTAAAGCTGATTAAACTTACAAACATACAAATTTCCTAATTTACCTCTCAGACTCCAAGGGGTTAAAAATGTTTAACATGCAGGTGTCTGGTATCTTGAGACGAGATTTTTGTATCAACTTAATCTAAACAGAGATATATCTCTGTTTCTAAATGGTCTATCACCACCAAAATAAAAGTACACTGACATTTCAAGCCAGCACTTTCAACAAAGTGTGTCATATTTATAAGAATGAACGTCATTTTGTTGCAACACTGGTATGAATAATGATGCGACTTAATTTGCGACTGTTAAATGTAAATATAGAGGGATAAAAAGTACAACATGGCATTGTTCACGTTGTATGCCCGATAATCTTCTGGGTAAATCAGTGGAAAGTGTGTACCATGTTAGTGAGATACTTTTTCTTTTCCCCCCAAAAGAAACTTGAACATATTGCACTACAAAAATGTCATTCTCAAACCGCTTTTTTCTTGACTATGCCCTACAAGTGATGCTTGATGTATTAAATTAGTCAATTACTGTTCCCTTCTATTGAGATCATTTTATAGCACGTCCCCTGCAGTGATATCGATTTTTCTTCAGACTTTATGCACCTACAACTGTGACTTCTTATTACATATTCTGGAGCTTTATTTTGAGACACGCCGCTGCGCGCCTGATTGCTAAAACGTTGGTTGTCTGACCTTCCATGTGCCTTAGTATAAAAAGTAAGTTGTTCATGTTTTAAATTAAGAGGCAAATTTATGTAAAGAGTCATTTGCAAGCCTTTTTAATTGTACAGAAATGTTAATTGTACCACCTGCTTGATCTCACAGAAAGAGGAAAACATTCACTCCAACAGCAGATGCTGCAAATGTTTTTTTTTTCTTTTTTTGTGCATCGACAATTTCCTTTACTTTGAAGCAGAGACACAGCTTTTTACCACTTGTCCTTACACCGCTATCCGCTTTTGTAACTGCTAGGCATGTCCACCACAGTGGACCGAAGGAAAAGGAAAAAAAAAAAAAACTAATGCAATTGCTATTATCAAAACTCCTAGTCAAAGCCAATAACTTTATTCAGGCAAAACCTTCATCTTGTCTTACTCAGATGTGACGGGAAGATTTCCTGAGCAGTGGGGGTCACATTTCATCGCCGGGCAAGCAGCTCATCAGCATTCACGTCTACAAGGAGTCCTGCTGAACACTTACAGATTTGAGCAGAGAAGCTTTCGGAGATGACAGAAGATGGCGTATTATTGTTATTATTGGATCCCATGAATTAGAATCATCCAGATATATTTATGTTTCACTGGGTTTCGAAGGTAGACAAGGGCACTGCGGTCTTAAAGGAAATCTAAAGATATAACCATAGTACAGTCTCACATCACATAGTTACACCCAATCTAGGCTGGCGGTTTTGTCATGATCCTTTAAGTGTACGATTTATTTATTTATTTATTTTATATGGCTGACACGTTTTTCCTAATGATGAATATTCTAGATATTTAATCCAAAAAATCCAGTAATTCAGCAGCTAAGCGTGAAGGGACGTTGCTTAAAGGGGACATACAGTAGTAACGTAGGACTTCTTATTTTATATATGCATACTGTAAATAATCAAATGTAAAGTTGCTGTCATTGTGACTCATTTCCGTTTTCCAAAAAACATGTTATCCTGCAGGCTGTTACAAACTGTTGCTCGTACACTGCCCTCCAAAAGTTTGGAAACGCCTGAACAAAATAGGGTTTTTGGGCAATATCAGCATAAATCCTCTTTAGTTAGTGACCATTTTACATTGATAATAAGGGACAACACTAGGCATCCGAGCAGTCAGTTTATTCAAACATTGACTTGATATATTACTCCAAGCCTCCTGGAGGATTGCCCAAAGATGATTCACACTGGTTGGACACTTCTTACAGACATCACGGTCCAGTTCCTCCCATAGCAGCTCAATGGGGGTTAAGGTCAGGTGATTGGGCAGGCCACTCCATGATAGACAAGACACCGGCTCAGATGCCTAGAGTATGTAGAGCTGTAATAGCTGCTAATGGGGATTTCTTTGATGAATCCAAAATTTGAGTATTTTTCTATGTTATGTTCATGTTTATGTTCATAAACCTTTTATTTAATAAAATATGTTTTCATAGTTTGTGTTGTCCGTTATTATCAATGCAAAATGGTCACTAACTAAAGAGGATTTATGCTGATATTGCCCAAAAACCCTATTTTGTTCAGGCGTTTCCAAACTTTTGGAGGGCAGTGTATATTGTAAGATACATGATATACACCTATCAGCCATAACATTAATACCACCTGCCTAATATTGTGTAGGTCCCCCTTGTACCACAAAACCAGCTCTGACCCTTTGAGGCCTGGACTCCACAATACCACTGAAGGTGTGCTGTGGTACCTGGCACCAAGATTTTAGCGGCAGATCCTTTAAGTCCTGTAAGTTGCGAGGTGGGGTTCCATGGATCGGACTTGTTTGTCCACCACAGATGCTCGATCATATTGAAATATGGAGAATTTGGAGGCCAAGTCAACACCTTGAACCCTTTGTCATATTCCTCAAACTTTTCCTGAGCAATTTTTGCAGTGTGGCAAGGCGCGTTATCCTGCTGAAAGAGCCCACTGGCTTAGGGACTACCGTTGCCATGAATGGGTGTACTTGGTCTGCAACAATGTTTAGGTAGGTGGTAAGTGTCAAAATAACATCCATATGAATGCCAGGACCCAAGGTTTCCCAACAGAACATTGCCCCGAGCATCACACTGCCTCCGCCGACTTGCCTTCTTCCCATAGTGCATCCTGGTGCCATCTCTTCCCCAGGTAAGTGGTACACACACCTATCCATCCACATGATGTAAAATAAAACGTTATGCATCAGACCAGGCCACCTTCTTCCATTGCTCCATGGTCCAGTCCTGTTGCTGACGCGCCCATTGTAGGCACTTTTGGTGGTGGACAGGGGTCAGCATGGGCACTCTGACTGGTCTGTGTCTAACCAGCCCCATACACAAGTTGCGATGCACTGTGTGTTCTGACACCTTTCTATCATAGCCAGCATTAACTTTTTCAGCAATTTGTGCTACATTGTAGCTCTTCTGTGAGACTGGACCAGACAGGCTAGCCTTCACTCCCCACATGCATCAGTGAGCCTTGGGCACCCATGACCCTGTCACCAGTTCACCAGCTGCACTTCCTTGGACCACTTTTCGTAGGTATTAACCACTGCATACAGGGAACACCCTACAAGACCTGCTGTTTTGGAGATGCTCTGACCCAGTCGTCTAGCCATCACAATTTGGCCCTTGTCAAAGTTGCTCAGATCCTTACGCTTGCCCATTCTTCCTGCTTCCAACACATCAACTTTGAGAACTGACTGTTCACTTGTTGCTTAATATATCCCACCTCTTGACAGGTGCCACTGATGCAACAAGATGATCAATGTTATTCACTTCATTAAAACCCTATCATTGGTTTTAATATTATGGCCGATCAGTGTATATATCCCAATATAGGTTGAATTAAGTACCATTATCATGGCAAAAATATACAAGGGCTATGTAAGGAGTAAAACTTTCGAGGGTGTGCGATTACAGGAAAATAATTCTATTAATGCTGCATTCTTGATTACTTTAAAATAACGGTGTGCCCCAAGGTGTTTTATTCCTCTTATACCACAGCAAACTGAATGTCACAAGTCATTTTTATCAGTTTATAGTTACATTTAATTCAATTCATTTTATTTGTAATGACAAAGCCAGAGACAACAGTGGCAAAGATATTCAACTTGGAGTTTATCAATGAAACAAGTTATGTAAGTCTCATAAGCTATTGTCCCTCACCGGTCTCTTTTTTTTTAACCTCCCTTTTTAAGTTAATAGTTCAAAACATTGCAGCTTGTCATATTATTACTGTAGACAGACCACAAACTCTGTGAGAAGACGCATCAGAAAAATTTACATCTGACTATTACAAAGAGCTGACACTAGACACGCCTTCCATAAGTCTTAAATAAACATCTCCTCACATAAAATTTCACCATTTCAACAATGACACGTTTTTATATTCTGTTTATGTGGAGTTTCTGCTGTCCAAGTCTCTGTGCAAATTATTACTATAGAAACAATAACATTTTAGAACTAATGCATTAATACAAACCTGTGATTTGCCCTGCAACTGGAACTACATGGTATTACTTATTATGAATATAAGTAGTCATTACAGATTATATAAAGGCTACTTGTTGGAACCTTGAACAGTGAAGGCTACAGCACAGGGGGCAGAGCTTTTTCTTACAAAGCTCCTCAGTTATGGAACAGCCTTCCAATTAGTGTTTGGGGCTCAGACACAGTCTCAGTATTTAAGTCTAGGCTGAAAATGTATTTGTTTAGTCAAGCCTTTTGTGAATAGTTGTTTCTTAGGTAAAGGAGCAGATCTGGAGGGTTCACGATCAGAGTGTTGTGGTGAACTGGGATGTTTGGATGCCGTCACCTCCCACTCTCACGCGTTCACTCAGGTTTGTTGACGGTGGTGTGGCCAGCCATTTTATGTCCCAGGGTGCCCTCATGTCTGTGTTACCTTCTGGCTCTCCCTTTTAGTTATGCTGTCATAGCTAGTCTTGCCGGAGTCCCTGCTTGCACTCTGCATGCAAAGTAACCATTACTGGACAATAAGCATACCTAATAATCTCTCCATCTCTCTTCCTCACGATCCCTCTCTCTCTCTATCAAGCTACATACACTACTCCATAGATACCAGTGCTCCTGACCCCTTCTGCTCTCTGGACCTGCCTGATCCATCCTGATGCCCTACTTCTGGTTGGAGTTCTCATCACTTGGAAATCACTCACTGCTGCTGGGGATGGCCCCGCATGGACAGCCTGAAGATCATTGAGATTACGGAGGATGGTACCACTTAAAAACCATGAAGATAGCTTTGGACCACAAAAAGATGAACAGTTATGCTATGATAGCTTTAGGACTGCAATTGCCCCGAACAGCTTTGCACTCAAGTCTCCATCAGTGAAAAGTGGATAAGTTCAACAAACAGACTTCATGTGAAAACTGTAATGAATTTCCTGGTTACACAATTGCACTACTTGTCCATATAGTACACAGTTATAGAAGGGAATTATTTATAATTATAATTTATAATTATAATCTGGATAGTCATCCAGATGAGGATGGGTTTCCTTTTGAGTCTGGTTCCTCTCAATATTTCTTCCTTATGTCGTCTCAGGGAGCTTTTCCCTTGCCACCATCACCTCTGGCTTGTTCATTATGGATAAGTTCATATATTTAAAATTTAAATCCTGAATGTATTTATTTCTGTAAAGCTTCTTTGTGACAATGTCCATTGTTAAAAGTGAATTGAAAATACAGTATACAGTCTTAGAAAAAATGGTTATTCAAGGGTTCTTTAGATAATTAAAGGTTTTTAGCTTCCAAAAAGTGTTCCAACTCGTTCTGAAAGGAACTGTTGCAGGATTCTACATGGAGAATTTTAACTCATACACTTTCAGTCACGAACTGTGCAATCAATTTCGCCAATTCCTTCGCCAAATTCCAATTTCTAATGATACAGATCAGCTCAGCAAGACTCTCTCTCACAAAGGTCACAATCACATTTTAGAACAATTCTCTGACTCCTTGTTAAAGTTTGTTTAAGCTTCCCAGTTTCTAACTACTTACCTGTACAGTCCTGTACAGTTGTTTTTTTTTTATGTATTTTCATTTGAAATATCTACAAAGATTCAGCTGTTTAAAATTGCAGAGTGCCATGAGATGGGAAAGAGGATTCTGGAAATACAAAATCCAAAAAAAAAAAAAAAAAGTGTAGAAGCAAAATGTAAAAATCTGTTAAAATCCAGTCATGAAATGGCATACTTCTCAGTGCATATTTAAAAAAAAAAAAGATAATGAGTGCGAAATCTCTTTCAGGTTTTTATCTTCTTTCTAGGTGACATTACCAGCCCAAAGGAAATTGCACACACGTTATGGTGGTTTCTAGGCCTCTTGAGAATGTGGTTTGATTTGAGTAGATAGTGCTGTTGTACCTACTGAATACTAAATGTTCCACTGTAATGGAGAAAAAAATCCATTTTTTTTTCTGGCAACTGTTACTTGAGCATTGAGCTAAAAATGAGTGCTTAGAACAATTTTAAATGACATCCAGCTGTGTTGCGTGTAATTTAAATCTGAAGAAGAGTGTGAAATCGTCATCATAGCTTCCTTCAGGGTAAAGGAAATTACACGTTATGTTAATGTTAAATACACCTGTGCTTGTAATTCTTTGTAAGTTGGTAATGATTCTTTATTCCAATCCCAGTCAAGTTTATTTATTATCTGCAGTATGCCAAGACATATGTATATTAAAATGCTTTTGTTCACACAACAGAATATACGGTATATGGCCAAAAGTATGTGGACACCTGGCCATCGTGCCTATATATGATTCTTCCCTAACCTGTTACCACAAACTTGGAAGCATACAGTTTTTATAGGATGAATTTGTATGCTGTTGCATTAAAATCTCTCTTCACTGGAACAAAGAGTCCTAGCCCAAACATGTTCCTAAATAATATTTAGGACAAAATCTGGAATGAGATGTTCAACAAGCACATATGGATGTATATTGTGTATTAGCACTTGCACGTATATGACACAAATACACAAGGCACGAGAGAATAGACAAGTGGACAAAATGGGATTCAAATAAATACACTACAATACAATAAAGTACAATATAGAGTGCACATAATGAGGGCAGAAAGAAATGCTAAATACCGAACACATATTATTGCATTAAATTTGGCTTAAAGTGTCCAAGTGTATAGTGACCAAGTGGCAATGAAACAAAGAGAGTCAAAAGTACAGAAAGTTACTTCAGTGACACTGGGAATGTAGACAAGCTGGCCTTTAGGAGTTTGATAGCCTGCAGTTAAAACTATTCTTTAGCCGGCTTGTCTGTGATTGGATGCTCCGAAAGCGTTTGCCAATGCGATGGCAATCTAGAGAATAGACTGCGTGCTGGGTGACTGAGGTCTGAGATGATTTTGTGAGCTCTCCTCCGGCGCCGTGCCCGGTAGACGTCCTAGATAGCTGGGAGTCTGTTGTCTGTAATGAGTTCTGCTGTTCTCGCCACTCTCTGGAGAGCCTTGCGGTTGTGGCTGGAGCAACTGCCATACCATACAGTCATACACCCAGTCAGGATGCTCTCTGTGGTACAGAAGTTGGTAAGGATGTTAGGGTTCAGTCTGAACTTCATCAGCTTCCACAGGAGCCTCTGGCGGGCATACCTTACGATCGTCTCACTGTTCGAGGGGGCAGTTGATCTGATCACTGAGAAACTTGAAGTTCCTGATGCTGTTTTTCCCCACAGCAGCTGTAATCAATGCACAACATTCTCACAAAGGTGTTCTTTTTCTCTCGGTGTGTGAGAGCAGCGTGCCTCGCAAGAGCGATCATCTGTAGATCTGACGGAGCGGCATGCGAACTGGAGAGGGTCCGCTGTTGCACAACACGTCACGTACTTGTTTTAGAAATAATCGGAGCAGGTGTCGGTGTGTCTACGACTGGATATAAAGCACTATGGAAAGTGGGGCCGGATTTCTTTAGTAGTGGTGTCTTACCATGCATTACCCATGCATTCTATTAACACTTTATAAATAAATGCTTTATTAATATTGCTATAAGCTGAAAACTTTTTTTTTTTTTTTTTTTTATAAATAGTTATAACAATTTCTATAATGCCTTATGAATGCATTATAACATGTTATGCTTGTATACCGTACATATGTCATTATACATATGGCTGTTACCACAAAATGATTAGCTATCAAAAATTATTTACAGCACATTATTAAAGCTTTATGAGGCAGTTTATAAAATTATTCTTACAAGGAATCATTACTTTACAACTTACGAAGAATTACAAGCACCGTTATGATGATTTATGAATATCGCAGAGACTGTTACCACGTTCACTCTTCAGTGCTAAATCAAGCCATGAGCTGGAAACAAACATAACGTGTGTGTAATTTCCTTTCTTAGAAGGAGGACGTGATAAAGCTTTCAAATGACACACAGCACAGTGGATCAGCCTGCAGATGGTTGACTTGTGTGTTCCTGATCGCTCGTGCCACAATTTTTAAATGATTACGCAATTTCTTTACAAAATTGAAAACGACACCCGTGTGCAACTTCCTTTGTGCTGATAATGTCACCTAGAATGGAAGATATAATCGAGATTTTGCACTCGTTTACAACCTTGTTCTGCTGCCACAGAAGCTGGTAATAATCCTCTTAAACAAGAAGCCTTCCCACATCGCTCTTCTCCGAGAAGTGGTACCTGTGCGGTTTACGGCAATAACAATCTCCGTGTAACGGTATCAAACACTCACTGCTCAGATATTTATTTAACTCGACCATTTCTTCCATTAGTAGATTTTAATTGAGTCATTTCTGTAATTATCCAGGATAATAGTGCTGGATCATTGGTACACATTTGTGTGTCACTCTGTGTACTGCAGTTTTACACTCGTCTGTATTGTAGTGTGATTGTATTGCTGTAGGCATTTTGTTTACTGCATGGTTCACTGTATTGTAATTGGTTTTGTAATGTTGTGTTTATGAGGCACCAAAAAATATATATATATAAATAAATCCTTGTACAATACATATTGATTCTGATCCTGATTTTCATTCGGATTCTCATCCTCATTCCAGCTTTGATTCTGATTTGATTCTGGTCTTGACTTTGGATTTGGATTCTGAACCCAGTTTTGGTTATGAATCTGATTTGGATTATCACCCTGATTCTGATTCTAATCCTTATTATGATCATTATCCTGATTCTGATTCTCACCCTCATTCTGATAATGATTTTGGTTCTGATTTGATTCTGATCTTGACTCCTATTTTGATTCTGAGTCTGATCCTAATTCTGAACCCAAGTTGGATTCTGATCCTGATTCTGATTCTAATCTGATTTTGACTTGATCCAGATTCTGAGTCTTGATCCGGATTATGAACCTGATTTTACTTCTGAAACCTGATTATAATCCTGATAATAATCATTATCCTCATTTTGAATGTGATTTTGATTCTGACACGGATTATGATCCTTGTCCTGATTCTGATTGTTAACTCTGGTCCTGACTTTGATTCTGCTTTCGATTCTCTTTCATATTTTGATCAAGATTCTGATTCTTATTTAGATCTTGATTTTGATTTTGATCTTGACCCCAATTCTGATTCTGTTTCTGATCCTGAATCTGATAATGATACTGATTCTGATCATCATTTTGACTCTAATTCTTATTGTAATTCTAATCCTTATTCAGCACCTAATTTTGATTCTGGTTTTGAGACTGATTTTGACCCTGAACTCGATTTTAATTCGTATTCTGATTCTGATTCAATTGTTATGCGAATACACATGTACACAAGGCTTCCTCAGGGCTTCTTTGGACAGTTAAGGGTTGTTAGCAACCCTCTGTTGTAGGATTGAACCTTCAGGAGTTGGAGATGTAATGTACGTGTTCATGCATTTGAGTACTTCCTTATTTTATACAATAATTTTTCCAATAATTCTGGAACTGAATGTAAATACACAAATGAAGGTAAAAGGGTTATGTAAATAAAAGAGACATGAGCCGAGACGCAAAGAAGACAAGATTCTGACTTGACTGTTCAATCTGAGGCAACCTGCTAGTCTGCATTGTGTGTTTGTGTGTGTGTGTACTTTAAATCGAAGGTGTCAGCTCCTAAGTAATCACATTATAGCCGGACGGGAGATACGTCTCAACTGTTTTATTCTACAGTAAGTCTTATTTTTAGAAAGCTTCCAGTTTGACAGTGGCATCTTCGATAATCCCGTCCCAGATGTGATGGATAATAAGCAAACCTTCAGGCCTTGAGGAAGTGACAGAGCCATCATAGCCTCGTCCAGCACCATGAACTAAATCCCTCCCAGAATGTCTCATCCTTTCTCTCCCTTTTTCTTTCTCTCTCGGTTGCGCTTTCCCCTCTGTCAGTCAAGTGGTGGTAAATAAAGGGGAGGTTATGAGAGGCTTCCTTCTGTAACCCCATCCATCACACAGTCTCTTAATACCTACAGCTGTCAGCCCTTCAGAGCAGATCTGCTGCGTGATGCATTTCATCGCTGAGCAGATTAGCCATTCCGGCTATATTTTGCTGCCTAAACTTAGCATTCCTGTGAGCCTCTGGGGGAAAGCTCTGATGACTGTCAATGAGATGAATTACCATTTCGCAACGCTGGTGAATTTTTGTTGCACAGGCTTTTCAATCCGGAGATTAAAGCAAGAACTCTAGCACTGATCGTGAAATAAAGAGCATAGACCGTCTCGCTTCCATGTGTTCTTTCATCCGGGTGTCAATACAAATCTCTTGGGTGATGACTAGTTAAATGCAAAATCCAGAAGACAAGTCTCACCAAAAAAAAAAAAAAAAAAAAGGATCGACACATTTCCTTGACCTAGTAACATCTTATGAAGGCTTTATGCATAAATCATTATAGCTGTGCTTATAGTTCCTAGTAACTTGGTAATGTTCCTTGTAAGCATTTTTAGAAATAAACTCTAATAATTCCTTGTGAATAATAATGTTTTAGGAATAATTCCTTCTTACAATGACTACAATAATCATGCTACAAATGATGCTGCAAAAATCAAAAGGTGCTTCAGCAATGTATTAGTTTAGGGGTGTGCACACACTTGTTTTTCCACTTCATTTTTCTATGTTGTAATTTCACATTGAGGGTGGAAAATGGTTTCATTTTTTTTACATCACAAAAACCTGCCATTTTAACAGGGGGGTGTAGACTTTTTTTTTT
>CM040986.1:22145637-22156978 GCA_022985145.1 Pangasius djambal | reverse complement strand
TACAATAATCATGCTACAAATGATGCTGCAAAAATCAAAAGGTGCTTCAGCAATGTATTAGTTTAGGGGTGTGCACACACTTGTTTTTCCACTTCATTTTTCTATGTTGTAATTTCACATTGAGGGTGGAAAATGGTTTCATTTTTTTTACATCACAAAAACCTGCCATTTTAACAGGGGGGTGTAGACTTTTTTTTTTTATATCCATTGTATATCATAGCAATTTGCCAATCATTACAATTTTTTTTTTACTTATTAAAAAACCATCACACTTTCTTAAACCGATTTTGATCCATTCACTACTGAGCTACCACTTCCACTAGCTAACGATTCATAGAGAAATAGAAAAAAAAAAATAACGAAAAGATTGTTTTCCCCTTAAACTAGCGATGCTGAACAGTGCCTTAAAATATATACACATCAATCCACCTTGATTTATACAATAGTAGTAATGATAAATGCCTACTTTAAAAGGATGATGTTCCATCCTGATGAAAGAAAATGGATCATTTAGTACCAAATGGTGCACGTTTTCTATACAAAGAACCATTTTTACTGAAGATGTCTTAATTGCAGTATGATATTCTAACACACACACACACACACTTTGATCATATTAGCGCAACACAAGCGAGATAATTTTGTTAGTCTGCAGTCTAACAATAAAGTATAATTGATATTATTTATTTCTTAGTTGAATAAAGACCTGAGAAATGAGAATCAGGCTTATTGTTTACGATTTTATTCAGCAGTAGTGAATTCGAGTGCATCGGTCTCAGCTCTGAAGCTGAAGAAACAGAAGTGGATGAACCCGAGTGTCCTGCACAGAGCCCTGACCTCAACCCCACTGAACACCTTTGGGATGAACTGGAACACCGACTGCACCCCAGACCTCCTCACATCCCAACATCAGTGCCTGACCTCACTAATGCTCTTGTAGCTGAATGAACACAAACCCCCACAGCCACGCTCCAAACTCTAGTGGAAAGCCTTCCCAGAAGAGTGGAGCTTATTATAACAGCAAAGCGGGAATAAATCTGGAATGAGATGAATGGGATGGTCAGGTGTCCACAAACCTTTGGCCAGACCGTAGTTATAGTGTTAACTTCATTTTAGATTTACATATATAACAATGTCACAAAACTGTTATTTCCACCTACAGAGCATGGCTCTAAATGTTTAACTCACGTGGTCCTAATGCCAAAAATCTGACAAAAACACTGTGTCTGCGTTATGTAAGGGATTTATTACGTAAAGAACATCATACTTTGTATACATTTATATTGTAGAACATTTGCAAAACAAGTTAGTTCCTGTTATCACTTACGTTACGAGCGTTCACTCACCAGCCTGTCTTTTACATTATTAGTAAAATTCACTGTCTAGAATCTTATTCATTTATTCCTATCCTGTTTTTTTTTTCTCCCTAGTGCACGTCTGGGCAATAAGCCCACAGTTAAGCCACTGCACACACAAATTAATGCACGTTATTTGTGGATCTCAGTCGTTACAGCCTGTTACATTATAAACTAACTAAACTGATGGACATTCTGATAGATGTGTCTATTAAACTAAATGCTAAAATGAAAACGTATTCAAGTTATTCATCATAATGCACATTATTTATGCATTTATATGTATTTTTTTTTAGTGACGACGCCGAAATAATATGAAACAATACTACGTGTGTAGGTACGAGAGTGAATTTTGATCCGCTGATGTTTTCTCAGAGTTTAAAGGGTTAACTGTTCCTTCTCAGGGATTGCGTTACCACTAAATAAAAATTCTAATCATTCCAAAAATACAAACTCGCACATGGTTACACACAGTAGGCACTGTATATTTCCCGGGAAAGCGCTCATGCAGCAACCGTTTGACGCCTCATCAAGGCACGATAAATTTCAGCTCTACCAAGGCATGCTATCAGTGAAGGTCAGGGGTTTAAAGTTAAATGACTCAATTAGATTGAATGATTAGGCAATAGTGTGTCTCTGGATTATATAAAAAAAAAAAGAAAGAAAGATAAAAATGATAACGCATGGACCATTGCGCTTTCCATCTTGCCAGAATAAAACACTGCTTCAAATTCTCATTTTCTTTTCTTTCTTTGTCTTTTAAGCTTCATTTTCCATGAGACTCGGTCATTAGGCTCAGGCTTACTTTCAGGTTTTTATTATTATTATTATTATTATTATTATTTATTTATTTTTTTTAATTGAATAAAAATATAATAAACTACATACATGTGCAATTTTTTTCACCTGCTATCTACATAGTGGTGATGAACATTTAAAAGTTGAAAAGCCGTTACAAATGTTTATGTACGTTTATGTCAGTTCCTTGTGTAGTTACCAAAAAAATAAATAAATTCAATTATTCTAAAAAGAACTGACTAAAAGCAACTACTATTTATTGATTTAATTCGAATTCCATTTAATATGCAAGAATTGAGATATTCAATTTATAGTTCTATATTATCAATATTTTATAGTACGTTTAACACTCAAAGAATTAGAAGTTTACAGTGAGAAATTAGTCTATTTCATAAAAAAAAAAAAAACTGTATATTACAGTGCTTACACAAGTTACATTTCAGATGCAAATAGTTTTTTTTGTTTTTTTTAACAGAGTAAACATTTCATTATCAACCATGCCCTTACCTATTAGATAACTTGTAGTGATAGTAAACGCTTGAAGGTGACATTGATAATCATTTCCTCTTAATGACTGTAATTACTAAACACACAAATTGGAATTATTCTAGAAATAAAAATTCAGTTTGCAGGTAAGACAGGTTCACTGTATATTTACCTACAGAAGAGATTTTTTTAGTTTAGTTTGGTTTAGTTCATCATGCCCAAGATTCTGAACCTCTCTTACAGCTTTACAGATGTAAGAAATTAAAACAAATTGAAAAATTCCTAAATATTTTCCATACCTCAGACATCCTCATACACGTAGTACTGTATGTGTTCCAGAAGACAATGGTGATAGTTTACTGGTGAAGCCAGTAAGCCATGTCTACAGTCATCACCCGATCTCTTCCAATAACGTTTTAGACACAAACACCTATGCCCTAAAGTCATTTCTCTGTTTCCTTAATGAAGTTTCGATCAATGCCCATCAGTCTGTAAATGGCTTGCACCTGCTCGACATGCAGGAAGTACTCGCCCATTAGCATCCTCTATTGATTTTATCAGGCTTGACTTAAAACTGAATGGACGGTTTGAACTATGTTGGGGCTCTGCTTTCCAAACTCCTCCGGCTGAACTGTCAGAGAGCACGACCTACTGTCAGGCTGCTTTTTTAAAATATACAGATATAAGCAGGGCTCGGAGTCTTTTAGCAGAGTACTGTTAAGTGAAGGTAGCACTAGCAGGCCAAGTACACAACACTAACAGGCTAAAATTCCACCACATACGTTTATGAGCGACTGAAAATGAAAAATTCACAAAAATTACAAACTATACCTCTATAATATTTCTTGCACCAGTTTGTTAATTACTCAGTCCCATAATGGTATAGCGTAAAGTTCTATACTGTCCTAACTACAGCTTTGCCAAACGGCGGTGTTCATAAGGCTAAAGGGCAGTTACACAAGTCTTTCCTGACAACTGGCATAATCCTACATAAAGACAGATGAAGCCTAATGGAATGAGCCTTTAGAAAATGATGATTGTAGCATTATGTCAGACAAGTCAAGTGACATAAGCTCATGTTATGACACTTTCTGGGATGACGTAGGATAGAATGTCATGACAACGGTCTTTACAGTTCAGTGCACATATCATTATGGGGTCATAGCATCGTCACAGGGTTTTTAAAAATAATAAATAGGGCCAGAAAAAAAATGTTGGAATAAGCCTTTACAAATGTGCTGTATATGTTTATGTCAGTTGTCATGGCTTATGTATGTAGGTGTCATGTACTCCGATATATCATAGTCCATGTCAATACTTTGGACTGTATTTGTAATTTCCTGGACACGGTTTTCTCTCTCATCAGAAGCTGCAAATCACCCAGGGCAACTCTTTCTCCAAGACAGGTTTTACTCACAGTCTCAGCTTCCATTCTCACAGGACTATTCTGTTTTTCCTTCACATTTCAAAAAGTGCTTATTAACAGTCCTGTGTGGTGCCAAGTGAAGAGTACAGTGAAAGACTATGCTAAGATTCATCAGCCTGCACCAGCTGAGACCACCATACATGCCCCTCAGTCCCCAGGGCAAGCTCTATCCAGCCCCAATGCAGGACTCAAAACTGGTTTTCAAAAGATGTGATCAGCAGGCTTTGGAAATAATAGCCGGTTGGGTTTGCAGGGCACAGAGCTCTAGAGAGTCAGAGGGTTACAGCTATCCTCTCCTCACCATGGGCTCATTGCCACACCAATGGTGAATAAGCGGGAGCCAGATTGCCAATCTCCGACATTCTACTTAGCAGCTCAAGATGGTGTGTCTCCGTGCCCAGCGTGAGATCCCACAGGATGTGACTCTGACTCTGAGATACTGGTTTAAGACCTTTTTCTCCAACTTGCTTTATCTTTGTAAATCTCCATTTACACATGGGGGCAAAATAATCAACCACAAAAATAAATAAAAACCTATACACACACAGGTGGCAATTAATGAAAACATCTTGTGAGTATACTAAAAATCCAACAAAGATCTCAATGCCAATTTTGAAAGAAAGAAAATTAAAAGATGGCTGTTATTGTCGTTATATATTATTATAGAATCGTCATTATCATTACAGCCCATCTTCTTAAGGGCATTTTACCCAACAGAAGTAGAATGGTAGTCAATATTTAAACCTTCGAGCCAATTTGTTGCCCTTTAGCACAAGCTATAAGTTTTATACTTGCTTTCAGTGTATATCTGTACTTATGCTCATGCACATGGGAGTACAAGATCCATTCATGTACATGTTATTTAAATATTGTGATGCTCTGCTAATGCTAAGTCTGTCAAATAACTACTATAAGATGTTTTTTTTTTTTTTTTCCCCAAATATGAAGGTCATCCTTAGAAACCTACCTACAAACTACTGGCCCAAGACTTTCTGTTAACAGATGTTTATCAGTATCATCTGATACCAAACTAATTCTGAGAGACTTTGGATAAACAGTCTAGAAGTTTAAAATGTACATTTTCAAAAAAAGAAAGGAAAATTCTTTAAAAGACTATAAGACGCTATTAGAAGAAAGTGTCTGTTGGTGGTGCTAGAGATTTTGAGACTCAGACCTCAGATTTGGTAAGCAGATTTCTAGGGCTGTGTTTTGCCAATTTGCCAAATTCTGTGGCAACTGGCCAACTGTAAGCCTGCCAAATGTCTGGTGAAATCTGATTGCCCATCCATAAAAAAAAAAGATTTACTTGCAGTCTAGAACAAAGACATGCAAAAATCCTACCCCACTGAAGAAGAGTTGGCTGAACAAAATAGCTGTTTTAAATGTTTTAGCACTGTACTTGAGAAATGACATACAAGTTGGGTTTGACCTTGCGGTGACTAAGTGTATTTTTTTCTGAGTATAGGACATTGGGATCACAAGACAATGCTCATTTAGTTTATAATGGCTACAGAAAACAGTACTGGTCTAAAGGTTTGGCTGTTTTGTCTGCAGAATAGGTGGAGCGTAATTGGACGATTAATAAAAGAACAAACCTTGACAGTGCTTGGACCCCTATTACAAGCAATAGAATAGTACATAGCATTAATCAACACAGCTCCAAGAGAGTTTCCAATGTGTCAGTGCTTGGTGATGAACTATAAGCCTATCTATATAAGCCCAACACCATGCCTTATCCATAAAGTTTCATGCTAATAACCTGGTCACAGATGGCCCATAAGGAGTTTATATGCTCCACAGATATAACTTCAGGACCCAGACATATATATTTTTTTGCTTCCTCATAGATGGCAGGAGAAATAATCTCCATGACCTGACCAAAGATGGCCTCTGATACAGTAAATAATGAAACTATAACTACCACTATAAATAATTTGTCCTTGTTTTGACCATCCTCCACTGCAGCACCACTAATCTAACCTTATGAAGATTAAAAGATTAGATAAGATTTAAAAAAAAAAAAAACATTTAATCAAAATGTGGAATACGTATGTTCATGCAGTAGTAGTTAAATGAGAAGTAGAAAGGCAACACTATATGACTGAACTGCAAAATGTCTCCCTTTAGAAACATTTTAATCTTTATGTGACAGAGCGTGAGAGTTTCAAGAGAAATGCAAACAAAAAAACGCCAATGTGAATACAGACAGAACTACAGGCTCCTTTGTCTCATCTTCCAAACCTTGACATTTACCTTCCTCAGGAATCATGCGGTGAATATAAATTTTTATGATTTTATACAGCAGGTGGCACGGTTTATAAACCTGCATCTGAAGAACAGTAGAGCATTCGAAACAAAACTGGATTCTAACAGGTATATGCATAAACCTCTAGCTCAGCGGTTCTCGCAAAAAATACCCCATGATAAATAAAAAAAAAAAAAAATAGGGAAAAACAAAACTAAGCTGGATAATTACCTTTTTCCTCAAAGGTTCTGCTTCAGCAAATCCCAGTTTAAGTGCAATAATATGGATCATGCATTGGGACCAAATATGCTAGCATTTGCAGTAACTGTACATGGACCAGTTGATGTGATACAGATTGCAAGCATAAAAGAATAATTCAGTTTTGTCCTTTAAGGCAAATTCAACAGATTTTTTTTTTCTTTCAAAATGTATTTACTTAAGAGTTGCAATGAAGAATAACCGTCCTATCAGGAGAAACTGAAGAAAGATGGTTCAGAAATTTTTACTAACAAAGTTTTCTGATATAAACAAGCGGCCAAGACATCTACAATGCTCAGACAGTGGCATGAGCAGGCAGAAGTAAACAGCAGCAGCAAACTAGAAAGGAAAAGTAAATTATAAAATCAGGGATTTTTTCATACAGGGTGCTGGGAAACAAAAGAACTTTCCATTTGTCCGGTTTGCTTCACAATTGGCGGCTGGCCATGTCATCCCTCTGATCTTGGTTGACTTTTCCAATTAATTTCAGGAAGAAAATTGTCCAAGACTACAGGGTTAAGTATGAGTCTAAACTTTTTTTTTTTTTCCTCCATCTGTGATGTACTTCACAGTCACTGTCTCATCTCCAGATGCATAAAATCCTTGAAAGTCATTGTAAACTGTCAGCTCTGCCAACACAGACATTTCATTTCAGCTGGCATGGCTGGATATTTGTTGCACCACCATCACCAATTTCCAGCCACTCTGAGCCAACCAGATAGGCTGAAATTCTTAAGAATTATTCCAATGTGAATTGATACGGTTCTGGGTATTTTGTTGGAAATAATCGACCTCCTAATCATTGTTATACAGTAATACACTTAGTGGGCATTTTTTTCAAGTACGTAGGCTAATTCTGAAGATTTCATTCTATTTCCTTTATTTATGGACTGCCATTGTGGGTTCCTTCATAAATAACAGAAGCAAAATTAATACTCAGCTATTTTAATACTGAACAGGAAGCAGAAATAACACTGAATGATTCTCCTCCTCAATAAAGAGTATAAATACTCACTGATTCTCCCCCTCTCCTCCTCAATAAAAAAGTGCTACTAATACCTGAAGTGGTTCCCATTCTCAACTGGAAGTGGTATTCATTTTCTTCGTGATTCTCTTCCTCAATTAGAAGCAATATTAATAAGCTGAGTGATTCTCATCCTCAGTAACTGCAGTATTGTTACTCTGGATGATTTGCTTCCTCTCTTATTCGATATGAAGTGGTATTTATACTCAGAGCGATCCTCAATAAAAAGCAGGATTCATATTTTGAGTGATTCTCAGAGAATCATTTAGAGTTAATAAATCATTGTAAAATTATTAATAAATCCTCCCCAATCAGAAGCAGTATTGATACTCAGAGCGAGCAATAAGATGTGGTATTGAAATAGTAAGTTGATGTCTCCCTCAGTAAGAAGCAGTATTAATACTCGGAGTGAATATTTCTTTAATAAGAGCAATATTAATACTCCGGGTGATTCTCTTCCTCAATAGGAAGTGGCAGTAATACTTTGAGTGAGTCTCTTCTTCAATAAAAAGTAGTCTGTTCCTCATCAGGAAGCGCTGTCTTACTGTCTGGCAAGGTACACTTTCAGGATCTTCTCCACCCTCATGATGACTTTGATACACAGCTTCCACTAGTTCCAAAGAGGAAGTAGAACAAAAGGTTGCAACGGTGGCTCAGTGACTGAGTAGAGGCCAGTCAGGGCCACCTGGGCCTCTCTCCGGTTCAGGATAATGGCCAGAGGAGGAACATGAGATAGCAGGGACATTTCACAGGCTGTACATGTGAGGTCACAGTCACAACGTGACGACTTTGCTATTAGTCCTTGGTAAGAAAACCTCCACTAGTTCTCCATTCAGTCAGAGAACCATGCTTATACACAATGTTCTGATTGATCTGACTTACTGCAGCAGGAAGCAAACGTCAAACCGAGTGAACAAAACTGAAGGCAACTTCATATTCTGTATAACACCTTCGAGAGTTAGCTTTTAAAGGCTTCAAATTCCGCCATCATTGTCGTTATGAACAATTCTGAATCAGGCATATTTTTCATCATAACGATCTGAACCTTTTTACCCCCATTAAGTGAATTCTGCAGATATAAGACTTCCCCTTTAAAATTGATCTACATACCAAGGTGTGCAAAGTCAACCCAATAAATTAATCTGCTAAACTCTACAATATTCATCAAAAAAAATGAACAGGAATCCAATTAAACATGGGGATGCACAAAATACAAAAAAAAGTATGAGAATCATTACCTGGAACAAAGCTTCCTTGTACGACCTCTTTGTACGCCCACCATCCCTCGTGAATTTTGGGGGGACCTGGCTGAGCTGTAAGAAAAAGAAGAAAATATATATATATATATATTTTTTTGAGATTCTACATCATTTCCAAGCTTTCGAGCAATTCCTGCTAGTTCCTCGGTCATTACAATCTCCACAAACCGAGGCCTGGCAAACACAAAAGTAGTAAGCTTGGAATTGAACCCCCAACTTTTCATGTGACATTACTATGGAAAGGCATTCTTGTTCAATGGGTTAAAAAAAGGAAATGATTACAGTAGGGATGTAGTTTATAATTGAGGTGCCTGGGTAGAAATCCCACTACCGAAGCAGGCCATGACCTGGAATTACAGGGCAAGGTCTGGGGGATATTGCATTCTTACACTCAAACTTCTTTGTCCATACAGTGCCACTCAGAAACATGGCTTAAAGGCAGGGCCAGAGGTGGCATGGCACCCTTTTAATGGAAGTGGAGGTGGGATAATCCTTGTAGTGAGGATAAGAAGTAATGCAGGAGAGCGGTTCAATTTCGGCAAAGCAAGTACGGAGGTGGGGGGACAATTCTCCCTGTGCTGAGGAAATGTATTGGACAACAAGTTAAAAGAAACAGCACTTCACAAAGGATTTGGTCTTGTTCAGTTTGATTTAGTAGCAGAAATAAACACGTAAAAGGTCTATAAGGAGCATCGATGCTGTCAGTCGTCTTTAGTTTGCAGTGTTGCAAAGTATCTTTGACTGAGAGCGTGATACCTGTGCCCAAAAAAAAAAAAAGAAGTTTAATTTACAGCTTTATGACTCACGTATTACAAAATGTGTTACCACTCAGAAGTGGTATTTTTCCTATAACATACCCAAATACCTGAAACTATGTGGGAAAAAATATGCTAAAAAAATAACAAAACCAAAAACCTACTAACCAAATCCTCCCTCAAGCAAAGTAGAAATACTGAATGAAAACAATAATCTGGTAAAAGTGAATTAACAGCTTCAAATTCTTTACTCTTTACAACACATATTAGTGTTACCACTAACATCAGATGTTGATTATTTTCCTATAACAGCAGGCCCAGACATTTGTTTAATTCCTCTTATGCTATTTAACCACGTATAGCACCTTCACATGACTTGCATGAAACAGTCAAAAGTCTTAAGTGAAAGAAAAACGTGTGGTTCAGAAAACCAGTTCCTGTCCTTTCTAATGACTACTTTTTCAAACTGTGCTATAGGACTTAAGTCTTTAAAAAAAAAAAAAAAAAAAAAAAAAAAAAAAAGCCCTCCCTTCGTTTTCCATTCACGTACGCCCACATGCACTGGGTGCAAAAAAAACTTTTAATTGAAACGGCACCGATTCCACAAGTGTCAAATCGACAGTGACATCTGTATTACAACTAAAACCATTTTTTATTAAACAGAATGAAGGTTGTCTCCTCTATCTCTCAGCTACTCTGTCAGGAAGGATCTCTAAGCAGAACCCATGGTGCGAGAGGCAATCACAATTCATCAGCTCGGTTCTCCAGAGGCGTTCGGGGCTAAATAATGCAGCGGCGCTTTAGCGAGACACCGGGATGAGGGAAAGACATCATGCCATCTCTCGTAGTGGGAAAAACAAAGCCTACATACCTGCGGTTTAAAGTCACAATGATTAGTAGGGTTGACAGAGAGCGGGGATGAAATCTCACCATCACATGATCCTTTTTGACAGCACAAGCCAGCCAGAGTGAGGTATTTTGTTCAACAGTATTTACACAAAGGATTTGAAGCATGTTGTGATACAGACATTTTCTGCACATTTTGTTCAGTCAGACTCCAGTGGACACGACGCACACTAAATAAATATGATGAAAAATAGCTAGCCTGCTAATAAACAAATATAAAAGAATATATGGCCTAGCTTGTTAGCAAACTTGGCTAGGTACTAAGTAATGAATTGCTTAATTGTGATGGTATCACTTATAGTAGCTATAATCATTCCCTCTCTATCCTTTCTTTTCTCTCTCTTCTTACTGAGAAACTGAAAAGTATTAACTCCTCTATCCTGAAGACTTTCCTTTGGTGGAAACCTTTAAGTTACATCATTTCTGGTCGTTACAAAGCACTGACACTGGAGACTCCTTCCATAAATGCTAAATAAGCCTATTAACACAAAACTGTCAACAGTTACACAATTTTTTAAACATTTATTACAATTTTAAAAAATTCTGAACCAATGTTGTGTTATAAAATCAAATACCCACTAACTAGCTAGAAAGCTAGTCGAAGTTTGCTCAGTGCAAGTTTTTAATACCTGGTAGTATTAGCTTAGCTAATGTTGCTAAACTATAGTGTGTAAATAAAACCAGACTGCTAGCATCATTTATGTTGTTTGAATTTTGTTTTGTTGTGATATTGATATCAAGGATTAACTTGTTTTTTTGTGTGGTTACAGTATGTGTGAGGGTTTGTATAAAAGGAAATGAGTTAAAAAAAAAAAAAAAAAAAAAAAAA
>CM040986.1:22096147-22145537 GCA_022985145.1 Pangasius djambal | reverse complement strand
TGGGGTGAAAATTCAGTCTGACTCCAGGGAGCACAGGACACACTGAATAGCTACAATGCTAACACAGACATAATGCACATTTCTTTTGCCTCAAGCAGAAACCTGACTAAATCTGATTAGCATACTGTGAGAGAAAAATCCTGAGCAGTCGTCAAAACGTTGAACTGGCTAAGCTGCGGATAAAATTAATAATAAAACTTCCTCACATTTGGCCGAACACAATTTCTTGTGTTTTACAAAGATGAAAACTGGAATATGTATTACAAGTAAAAATAAATTAAATCTACCCTATTTGTACATGATTTACCTGTCGCTAATATAGTATACCATCTAGCGTTGGTCCACTTTTCACTGAACCAGGAGTAAGGTTTTATTTATGCTAATTTTCATCACATTATTTACCTTGCTTACTTACATTTTAGCTACATTAAACAATAAATTAGCTGGTTTGACATTAGCTAGCTTGCTATTCAAACTCGCCACGGGTTATCGTTACGCTGACAGTCGTGGCCTAACGGTTAGAGAGTCAGACTTGCAACCCAAAGGTGAACCTGAAGGTCATGGGTTCGAGTCTCGGGCCGGCAGGGATTGTAGGTGCTCTCTCCTTGAGCAAGGCAGCGATCCCCCAACTGCTCCCCGGGTGTGGCAGCAAAAAAAAATTAGCTGTGTGTTCACGGTGTGCACTTGGATGGGTTAAATGCAGAGCACAAATTCCGAGTAGGTCACCATACTTGGCCACACTTCACAGAAGAATAAGAATAAATTTGGCGTGCTTGCTAACAAACTAGCTACTGGATGACACAATAAATTAGCTGGTTTGCACGTGAACATGATTAGTGCATTTATATACACAAAATAACAGTTACGATGTGCTTGCTTGCTAACAAATTAGCTACATCACCAGCTAATTTATTGTGTATGACATTAACAAGCTTGCCATTTAACTTCACTATTGATTTTATAGACACAAGTTAGCAGTAAACATTATCTTGCTTGTTAGCAAATCATCTAGTGGTTTACGCAATAAATTAGCTGGTGTTGTAGAGACAATAGTAGACAAAGCTAGCCTGCTTGCTAGCAAATTAGCTACATTAAACAAAAAATTAACTGGTTTGACATTAGGTAGCTTGCCATTTAACTTGGCTATTTGTTTTGTTTACACTAAAAGCTAAAAACTAGCTTGCTTGCTAGCAATTTAGCTACATTACACAATAAAATAGTTAGTTTGACATTAGCTAGCTTGCCATTGGACTCAGTTACTAGATTTAATAGTCAATAGTCTAGTTATACTGTATAATTCTAGCAGCTAGCATAATAGCAATCCTGGCTAGCTTCTAATGCTTGACACCCAACTCTGTATAAGTAATACGAGTTAAGATAACCAAACAAATATTATCCAAATATGAACATTCACAACAGACGGGGCCTTTGAGAATACAGAGATAAGAAAGATACCCATCACGTAGGTAGCAGCTTGCTGCTGACTTTATGAAGAAGAATAAATGGACATCCACTCAGTCCACATTTCAGGCACAGTGATATAAATTCCACACAGTAATTTCCCACGAAACAGCAGTTATGTGGTAAATAAACACATTGGACGAGAGTTAATTGTCAGAGGTGGCCATTAGTATTCATTAGCACAGCGCTGCAATGCCGTGGATCATCCATGCAGTGGGGAAAAGCTAAAAGCGCCACAAACGCTGTGCATGAATGAAACTTGACCTTGCCAACAGCTGTGCTTACTGACTTATGAGATAATTATCTCTTACCCAGGCCTGTTTGTGTCACCGCATTATGGATGCAGCTGCGGCGCAGTGATGTTTCAGACGCCGTCCCCGCAGGACTCTTTCAATCAACTCAAATCATCCTGAACAGCTATAGAAGGCAGGCAGTGCGCAGGTCGGACTGCAGATGATCCACATGCACCGAGTCGCTCTTTATTTAACGCTGTACAGCTCTAACGCTTACGCGGTTAGCAATGGCATCGTCTAAATAAGATTATCTTTATTAGATTATGAACTGTGCGCATGTGTGTGTGTGTGGAGGGTGTATTACCTAGGGAAATACTTTTACAATAAAATCCGATTTATTTCTTAAATCCAATTTTTAAGCTAAGTGTCCCCATTGCAAATTACAGCTAATCGAATCAGATTCATTTCCTTGGATCTGATGAAGATTTACACATACTCACATCAGTTATTACAGTATCATGAAGACTGTTGAACACTGCCTTCTTTAAAAATAATAATTGTTTATTGTGCCCTATATTTACTTTTAACATCTTTGCATTATACTGGATTTTTTATTTATTTATTTTTTTTAAATAGATAAATGTCTCATTTCCATTCAAAAAAAAGCACAGGGGGTGCAAACTTTTGCACACGACTGTATCTAGGCTCATAGTCTAAATGCTAACTAGTCAAAAGGTAGTATCTGGGTGCAATTGAACATTACTGAGTGTATAATATTACGCTACTACAGTGCTGTAGAATTCTGGATTCTGATTGGTCAGGTGGTGTCGATTAATTTTCTATAACAGCAGCTTGGACAGTAGTGCAGCTGGTTTATATTAATGCACTCGTTCTAATAGGTTATTGTTTCTATTGTTAGAAAACTATTTCTATTACTATTTCTAGCTGCTATAATACAAGCGATAACAGGAAATAAGTTGTTCCACAGCATCCCACAATATTAAATGTTTATAAACGGCAAAGTCATTGGCGAATTGCTCTGGTATGAGAGGAATAACACACTTCAGGAAGTGCTATTATTTACCGTAACACCCTATAACAGGACGTCCAGTATCATAGCTTCATGATAAATGGATAATACAGTGTTTCAGATTTTTTTTAGCCTACGTTTCTACAGTAATAACCTGCACAGGAAAAATTGTGACTTATGCTACCAGAGAAGGTATTAGCCCATTTAATATTCAAGGAGAAAACATTAATTACATCTCCCATAAGACTGTCACAGTTTAATAGCAGGAAGTAGGACATGAACATGCATTCGCAATCACCAAACACTTTCTAATTTAAGCGGCCGCAGAATTATATAATACAGAAAAGACACAAATCATCTCAGGACAAAGAGCACGGTGATGCATTTTATATCTGTCTCACACTCACATCTTTCTGTTTCTCCGCGTCCCACATGTATCGACCCTGCACACACACACACCCTTATACATCTGCCTGGGATTAGGAGATTAGTAGACTAGATTGCGTGAATCCCAGCATGAGTAGGCAAGATGTCCCTGCTGTATTTATTGGGAATCTTTTTTTTTTTCCCCTCCTCAAAGCAAACGGCCTTTGGCACATGGCCTATGGTTAAGCATTTTAAACACACTTTACACACAAAAAAAATCAATAAATAAATAAATAAATTAATTCAAAATCACCCATTTGAACAAAATCTGATTTCTTTATGCTAACATAAGGTGATTTTCGCTTTTTGATTAAAAAAAAAAACCTATTATGGCTGTAATTAATGGTATAATATCCTACTTTATATACTGCTGATTAAAAAAGGTTGAAAACCATTTTGCTAAATTAAACCAAATTTGCAGTGATTACTGTTAAAGGTGATAATTACATCCAGGACTATTCATACTGCAATATACAGTACTAGATTCCTATTAGATTTATTTATAGCTTCTCTCAATGCTTTCCATTTTCTCATTAATATATCATTTCAGTCTTTTTTTATTTTTTATTATATTTTTTTTTTATACTGTTCACTTTTAAATTGTCTCGTGTTTAATGTCATGGCATAATACATTTGACATCAAGTCAAAATGCAAGTGCTTAGACAGTTGTCTTAGGCAGCTGTCTAGACTGTATTGTAAAAACCCTGTCTTAGGTGCTTCTAAAAAAAAAAAAAAAAAAAAATTGGCAAACTGAGAGGTGTAAGATACACACAGGCGATTTGCATAATCTGAACGAGGAGCCCAGTAAAGTGTGTGCGTAACCCAACTCTGAATATGAGGAACTTTCCTAGTACAAATACTGACCTAACTTTTAAACTCAAGTCAGTACCTCTGAATGCAGCCCTAAATCACTAGTTCTCCATATAGAACAAAAAAATTAGGTCTAAAACAGATTCTCTAGGCAATACCATGAGTACTTTACCTCAATAGCAGTCATCCTTAGCATAGTTGTTTAGTGTATATGTTTAAATGACTGTAAAATGTATTCAAGAACCTTTATTAGAAATCCAGCTCCAGCTTCAGAGCAGCCACAAGCCTCGTGCCTGTAGTCACACTCTCGGCATGTGACCTGTAACATGGGACTGATTTTATACAAATGATTTAGCACACTATATAACACACTTAAAACCAGTTAACTAGCAACATCAACAAGAACTTCTGCACAGAGGTTCACTGCATTTAAAACACTCACCTTCTCAGATGAGAATACGCAGATTGCTAGACAATTTTGTTTCGAGTCATTTACTAGTATTTTGCTGCTGTAGCATCTTCATGCCTGATGTAATGAACGAACTTAAAACAAAAATGTAATGAAACATTCACAGAGGTATAGAGGATTTAGCGAAGATAAAGGAAGCAATTTTATATACGGTGAGCACGGCATATAAAACCATTACTTCATATCCCCATAGTGGGTACAGCATATAAAGCTATTTCTTCATATGCCCATTTAATGCGTCCGGAGATTTTCTTTAGGGTATCCGAGGGAAGCGGGTCATATTTTACTGGTAGTGTATAAAAAGTTTTACTACTTGTTAAAGCATGGCTGTAAAATGTGGAAATTAATCAGGATATTCAATTTGCCTCCACACAGGTGCAATATATAAGTGAAAACCAACTAAGCTACCTACTTAAACACTTCAAAAGTCAGTAAAACATGCATAAAATCTCTTTCATAATGCTGGCGTAAATATTTCTTGCTTTTGCAATACGAAAGTTGCTCTTTGGAGGAATTAGACACACTACTGGATCATAATTAATAAAGACCTCCAGTAATAATGGACTAACCGGATTAACTGTCCAATTTCCTTTTTAAGTGGCTCGAAATGTCATGGTACTGTGACAAAGTAAAAAAAAAAGGAAAAGAAGAAAATCACTTGACAGTCCGAGTCAGCCACTTAGCAGCCTTGCTTGTGGTAATTAGCTTCAGATTTAACATATTTATTATGTGATATTAAAATGTAGGACAGACACGGAATTCATCGTGATCTTTAGGCAAAATCACGGACCTCAGACTTCGAGTGGAGAAGCTATTCTCCAGCACGAAAGCTTAGACATGTTCCTGAGGAGCTGCCATTTTGAGTTTCTATGATGTGCCTTCTTCTAGGATTAGTTTTTGGAGGTAGGCTCTGCAGGAGGGAGACTTTTACAGACACATGGCCTTTATTGTCATTTCCACCACAGCATTGTTGAATTATTGAATATTATTGGTCATTTCTTTTTTTTAATAAGGGCAGCAGTTTCTATGGTAACAGCTAATTTATGGGGACTTGTATAGTGGGCGCACCACATTAACGGATTACAGTGTGTTTTTACTGAACAAAAGATGTATAATTATTGACATGGTTAAGTTTTCTTTAAAGAGACGTCTACTTAATGTTTATGGAAGGAGTCTCCGGTGTCAGCACTTTGTAAAGCTTTTCCTGACACTGGAAAGTCTCAGGAGTACGGAGATTGCGCTTTATTTATTTTTTTATAACATGAAAAGCTATGTTCTTGTCATATTACCTAAACCGAGAAAAAAAGAGGATGTTGAGGGAATGACTGTTTATATGTAGCTGCTATACTGTAAGTGATAACAGGAACCAACTTATTTTGCAGACGTTCCACAACATTAAATGGTACTATAAATGGATAAAAAGTATGATGTCTTGTTCTTTTACACATAAAGACAATCGTTGGAAAATTGCTGTGATTTAAGAAGAATAAAACATGCTGGAGCATGCAGTTACAGGAAAATAATCAACTTTGGGGTAGTAACAGGAACTCTGCTTAGCGTCAGGCTGAATCACACCACCAGGTCACTGATTATTTTCCTACAACAGCATGTCCCAAAGTGTTTTATTTCTTTATTCAATATAGAAGTGCTGTACCATGAAATGCTTTTCTCCTCGTATCCTAGCTCATTAACGAGCTGGGATCAGAGCATATGATACAGGGCATATGATACAGGGTATGAGCACTGGGGAAGGGAAGGTGGGTGGAGCTTGGCTCCAGTACTAAAATTTAATGAATATAGAAATCATTTCATCAGGATATTCAATTAACTATGTACTCACAAACAATCTTTAAAGCCTCAGCACGGTTTATGCCGAGACGACATAATTAGCTGGCTTCCACAAACAGTATGGTGTAATTGTGGAGCAAAGGGATGATGTGTTATGGGCATGGATGCTGGATGAACTTTGCAGAACACCACACTGTGATTGGTCATTACAAACTAGCCCAAGACAATTCATTCTGAGCGCCACATAGGTTTCCCTAGCATGCTAAGCTTGCCAACCTCAAACCTCAATGTATTTAACGATCTCACATATCGCCTTCATGTTATATCCTTTTTCCTTTTCTCTTTCTAAACATGGACCAACATAAACAGTTCTTCATCTTCCTTGTATTCCAACATTTGTTTATGTACTTCCCTTACTTCCCTCTTCTCCCTGTAGTCACAGGAATTGTCATGAACTTTTAATAGCCCCCACCTGCAGTACTGGAGTGCTTCTACGCAACGGCTAATGCGAAACCGCACGCAGTATGCAAGCTTGAACGCTCACAAACGTTTCATCTTTTACGCAACCCTTGCAGTCATCATCTCCACATGTAGCAAGCTGAGGTCTTTAGAGAAGTACTAGCAACATTAACACTCCAAACACCTCCTCCTCTAAAGCCCTGTCCCAAAGTCGGCATTTCGGTCATGTCATTGAAGTGCAGACCTACGGGAGTGATCAAGGGAATGAGGGTGTAAAAGCAAGCATTTGGAAAAGTCCCCAAAGCTTTATAACATCCAAGATTGTTGCTTCTCGTGTTCAGTGAGGTGCTTTAACGATGGCTCGCCGTTCAGTGCCATTACTCACTCAAACGCTCGTGCAGACTGTTGCTATCAGCTCTAAGTGAGAAATAATTAGGAATAATTGGCTGCAGTGTCCAATGAAAATGTAATCTTCATTTTCCATGTGAAGATGAATGAAGTTCTTAATTATTTCATTAAAAAAAAAAAAAAATTCACATTGTTCACACTTACAAATTCAAATAATACGGCGTGACGAAGTCAGCGGTCTTCATTCAGTAGTTCTGTTTAAAATTATACGTAGCCAAGATATAGATGAGGTAATTAGGGAGTTATATAAATTAGCTAATTGATCTCATGTTGGTTTAATCGCTTATTTTACAAATGAGGACCATGAGACCAAAAGTGCCCCATTTGGGACATGGCCATTTGGGTTCAATGATTATTCAAGAATTCAGCAGCGCCGTGGTATAATATCATTTTAATGACTAGGGACAACTGAACTCAACACAGCGATGGCTATCATTACTCGAGATTAATCCCATGCTCTCTGGACACACAGTCATTTTCTTACGACGTTGCTTGAACAAATACAGCCACCACTCCAGTAAAATCGCATTCTATTAGTCAGAAACCAATAGATTTATCCCTAGACTGACAATAATCATCTCCCTAGACTGACAAACAAAGGAATACGTGGTTGGTCAGATTTAAGAGAACATAGTTTCATTGCTTATACTAAATTTAAATTAAACAAGCTTTTAAGTAGGGGGCATGGTGGCTTAGTGGCTTAGTGGCTAGCACGTTTGCCTCACAACTCTGGGGTTGTCGGGTTTGATTCCTGCCTCCGGCCCGTGTGTGCAGAATTTGCACGTTCTCTCTGATTTGGGGGTTTCCTCCAGGTACTCCGGTTTCCTCCCCCAGTCCAAAGACTGGTGTTGTAGGCTGATTTCCAAATCGTCCACGATGTGCATGTGTGATTGTGCCCTGCAGTGGGTCCAGGGTGTGCCCCGAGTTCCCTAGGATAAGCTCCCCGTGACCCTGTGTATTATAAGTGGTACAGAAAATGGACAGAAGTTTTTAATTTCTAGTTTGAATTATGTCAAGTGAGTGTGATCAATTTGCATAGTATTATTATTATTATTACAACATTATTCAATTACATTATAAAATCTCACAAGGATGTTGACACAGCAGAGACCCAGGATCGATCCTGTGCTCCGGTGAGAGTGCAGGCTTCGATTTTATTCAGGGCTTTGAAAATACATGATCAAATCATGTTGGATGTACGAAAACAAATTGTGTTAATGTGACTCGGGTCAATCACATTGAACCGATGTACGCGTTTAAATTCTGTAAATTCAATGAGCTTTTTTTCCCCCAGTGTAGCTATGTTTTTCAAAATATAGTACTTTCAATTTTATTACTCAACCATTTAGTCTTAAGTCCTTATTTACTAAAGGTTCATGTAGGTTATGTAAAAATGTGATAACAGGATCTAAGGAGAATTGTTTCTTTCACATGAACAAAACGCCACATCTGATTTGCATGTTTGGTTTAATAAACATGCAGTTTGGGGGCGTTTCTACCTAAAAGTGCAAAATACAGGGCAGCATTTCTGCAAGTGGATGAGTTTTGAACAACGTGTCATATAGAGAGCAAAAATGAATATGACTGAAGGGCAGGTACTAAATTTGTGAAAGCTTGATTTTTGCTATTTTTGAAAAAAAAAATGGCACTATTATTACATCAAAGTTTCTCTAAATTTCACCTTTGTTCCGCCCTGCGGGGTCTGGTCGTTGTTTAGAGTCGGACCTATATCGGTGAAACTCCTGTTCTAGAAAACACGTGAAAAAACAAGCAGTGTACTTACGGTGACTCCTTTGAACTTCATAGAGTAATTTAGTCATTTAATTTCGTTCGTTATGATCGCTAGTTTGCCGCATTAACAGCGGTTAATGTCTTATATGGAGAGGCGATATTTTTTACTGTCTGCTATAAGGTGTCACTAGGACTTAGGCTGCTAAGCTAGGTTTTTTTGTATGTAGGTCCATCTGTTTGATTCATTTTGTGACACGTAATGTTAATGTGTTTATTTTATGTTAATTGGTTTCTCAGTCTTACAAAATTAAGAAAACAAGAAAGGAATACAGAAGAATAAACTGTTGAAGGAACAGACAAATCCTCAGCCAAAACATTCTCCAGCCTCCTTTTTTTGCTTCTTAAATGTTAGCTATCTGCCTAGCCGTACAAAACAGGAAACGTACTGTGAGGGCAGAATAACCTTATTATCTAAAATTAATAAAATGATACCAAGTAGTTTCCATTTAGAACTGAAGAGAAGCCGTGATGAGCTTAGCATATTAGGGAGCTTTAAGTAAAACCTCATCTCATTGAGATACTGAGAGCGTGCAAAGCTTTATTAGGAATACTGTTAGGAATTTAGAGTATCGTTTATTTAACATTATTCTTTGTCACTTCATAATTAGTATGTTAATTTGTAGTGATAACTTATTCGTTATTATTCGAAAAAAATAAATATAAATATATTTATAAATATATAAAAATAAATAATAGAAAATAGTAAAAAAGAAGACCTTTGACCAGCTGTGTCCAAACTTTTGATTGGCTGTGCATTGTTTCATTCTCCTGTTTTACTCATCTGTCAGTACGGTCTTAAACTATACTGTATTTAATTCAAAGAATGAGGTTTTTTTTTTATTTGTATCGAACAAATAATGATTAATGAGGTTATCGATAATGACTGGCAGACTCAGTCGGCTAATAAAATATTATTGTAACCAAAATGACAAAACGTGTTACTTCTGCAACGGCAGATCCAACTCTATAAACAGAAATCACGACTGAAAGTGGCATTTGGCTGATGTAACCAGTTTTCCTGCTCCTCCAGACAGGAACACGAAATCCAATACAGAAAGGAGTCTATTATTGTTACCGACAGTTACTCCTACATGTTAGCCATTTTGAAGCTGCATGGGAACTAACTGTACTCAGAGACATTGTGTTATTACTGAAAAAAAAAAAAAAACAGTGAGGAAATGGTCCAAATTGATTAATGACACTTTCAAGCATAGTAGCCAAACCCCATAAGTAAAAGCTAAACTGACTCTTGTAAATGTCAGATCTCTAAATAACAGGACATTTTTCTTCGCAATCTTATTTGTGATTGAAAACAGTGTGTTCTTGACAGAAGCATGCCTTGGATTAAATGGAGTGGTTTCTCTGTTTTTTTGTTTGTTTTTTTCCCCCCAAAATGCACTATATTTTTTTTTCTCCAGCACCTTAGGTGCAAAAATATTTCTTTTAGGTTTTCTTTTCATTCTAATACTTGCCTATTGTACTGTGGGGCTAAAACACATTCTTGATCATTATTTATACCACGGTTTCTATAACAGCAGCTCTGACAGTAGTGCAGCTGCTGTACAAATCACAGGTTTATGTTAATGCACTCGTTCAAATACGGTATTGTTTAGAGAGTAACAGCTCATTCGCAGGGACTTGTATGGCGAGTACAAAAAAAAAAACGTGTTAGTTGATAAATAAAAACCCTGTAATCATGGACATGAGGTTTTCTGTAAAGAGATGTTTATTTAACATTTATGGAAGGAGTCTCCAGTGTCAGTGCTTTGTAACGATCAGTAATTTTTTTACCAACATGGGAAAGGCTTTATGCTTTGCAGTTTCGTGGTAACAGGCTGCTTATTTTCTGTCTTATTAACTTAAATATAGTAATCATTACCAAATCGCTTCAGTACAGGAAGAATACAACACTTCCAGACATGCTGAAAACACTAAGTCCTTTTGTGTGTTTTATGCCTTAAAGGTATATGTTTATTACTAATAATTCAAAAATTGTTTGTTTACACTGGTCAAAACTAACAAAAGGCTATAGGCTAATCAATTTAGCTTGTAACCATACTTGATTTCATTTAGATTTTATAAGCACACACTAACACAAAACTATTGTCTAGGTCCATGGTTCTTAAAGTGGGGTCTGGGGAACCACAAGGGATCTAAACAATGTGCCATTTTCTATTATTTTTATTACTACTACTACTATTATTATAACAAGAAGAAATGTTATTTTATTTATTATTTATTTTTTTTTTTTACAGTGATGGAAAACAGAATATACCATTATCAAAGTTATTACACCAATAAATAAATATCAACTTGAATGTAATTATAATTTTAGTAAAATTTAATTCTATAGACAGAAAATTCAGAAAAAATAAATCTAATAATAATAAAATAATGAACCTGTGTTTTAATAGTTTGTTTGTAAAATAAATATGCATCGAGAGGGTCCGATCCCCCCCCCGCCAGTGTTAAATTAAAGAGGTCCTTGACTCTCAAATGTTCGAGAATTCTTGGTCTAGATCGCGGCTCTGGAGCTGGTCATTTCAGGAGGCCTGTGTGCTAAAAAGCATACTCTTGTTCAAGTTGGAACATTGATAGTAACTCCAAAAGTGACAAATTGAGCTATTACAAGTGCACTTTAGCATCGCTCAATCACGGCCATACTCTAGATATAGAAGACTGTGCTAAAGAGCATCAGCTTGTTGACCCTGTGACTTACTTTTCAACACATTTGTCAGTTTGCTAATGACAGGGAATTGAAAGTCATACAATGCACCACACTGCATAGATAATCTACCCAAGTCTCATGAAACCTTGACATTCCGTTGCTAGAATTATATTAACGCATGGTAAAGAATTAAGCCCCACTCTCGAGTTGCAGCCGAGTAATCGAAAAAGAACGCCTCTGACTACACTGGAAAAATGTGTAGTTACAGCTGCGTAAATGAGACTGTCATAAAGCCAAACAGGCACTGAGAAAAACTGGGTTAATGAGCCGTTGCGAAATTTGCAAAAGATCGACATTAATAGCAAGACAGAACACGACGGAAGGCTAAGATATTCTACTCTCTATGAAAATAGTCTGAGAAATATTGATTATTTTTTTTAACTTGTCAAAATTGAATGCTTGACTTGCCTTAGAGTATTTGCTTATTTTTCACTAACACTATGGTTTATGTGTGATCAGATATACAGTAGCATCTCACTGATAGAACATAGTCATGAAAAAAAAGCAACATTTTGATGAATCAGCTTTTAGATAAAATTTAGGTAATAGACCTGTTCCATAAAGCCCCGATTTCCCTAACGTGACTTAATTAATCCTGTTTTTAATCATTCACGTAAAAAAAAAAAAATTAGGGATTCATAACCTTAGGTATAATTTCAACACTTATCAGTATCAAATTTTAACTGAAGAAATGCAATCAATGTTTTGAGACTAATCTCCAGTTTATACATCATGAGTAAACTATATAGAAAATGGAGAATTTTAGTCAGGTTCAGATCACAATAGTTGGAGTAATAATAGAAGTGGAGGTAGTAGTAAATGTACAGTACATTATTTAATTTTAGTTGAAACGGTAAACATCTGATTTTTGGTGGATGAGCTTGTCTTGGAATGGTCATTGTTGTGCCATATTTTTTCCACTTTTCAATAATGGATTTAATAGCACTCTATAGGATGGTCAAAGGTTTGAATACCAAACCCTGATAAGAGGGTGAGTCAAATGAAAACTTTAAGTGAGACATGAATTTAATCAAATGTTTATTAGGAATCTTGACACTCATTATGTGCTTAAACACTTGAATTAGCAACTGGATTGAAATGGACATTATGTAGAAAAATCGCCGACACGTGTAGTCCTTCTTGTTACTAATTTATAAGCCTTAAATACCCTTAAAATCCACCTTGACCATGTCTGGTTCAATGACAACATGTAATAATCTGGGGTTATGCACTTATTGTATTTTTCGTGATATTGCACCAACAAGCAATTCCTTCTGATGGACTGACAGACGGACAGACAGACAGACAGACGGCAAAAATCTTAGAAAGTCGGAAAATGGGCCTTGGGTTCCTGAACATGAACATGTAAGTAATATCTGTGTATGACAAACAGGAAGGAAGCTATTATATATATATAAAAAAATTTTAAAAATTAAAAAAAAAAAACCCACACAACCCTATATCAGACATATGACCTTGCTGTGACCTTGACCCTGTTTGGCTCGATTTCAACATCTAATCAGTCCATCTGTTGGTCATAATGATAATTATATTTACATTATAAATCCTACAAACATTTTAACCACTCATTCTTGAGACATCACAAGAGTCTCAGATGGATGCGCAGGCAGACAGACAAATAACCCAGAAACATAGCACCATAAAAATGCATAAAAATGAAGGATTTCATTTTACTCACCCTCACACTTTTGCAGAACTTTGGGCCTTGGTCTTCATGATGCTGTTTGTTTAGATATGTTCTCTAACAAACTCTAGGCTCTTCCAGCAATGGGTGGCTTTATATTGAGGTCACGTGACACTTTAATTGCACACCCATGGACGCCATTCAGCTAATCATGTGACTTGTGATGGTAACTGGCTCACCTCCAAATCAACATCTAAGCCTTTTGCTTTAGTGCTCTAAGGATTTACATTTAACCACTCTCAATATTTAATACTCTCTTTTATTAGTTTATAATATAGTTTAAACTTCCAAAATTGAATCACACTGCTATTTCTAATAATTATCGCAACAGTCCAATTTTATTTTTGGCTTTTATTAGTTTAGATTAATTTTACTCATGTTGATTCACATCTTTACTAGTTATCACTTCCTGTTAAAATTATTTTACTTATTATGGTCCTTTTTTTTTATTTCATTTTCTTTATTAACACTCATTTTCCTTAAGGCTTCCTGTTTATTGCATCGTGTTTTTATATTTGCTCCTACAGTAAAACTCCGTGGGCCAAATTTTAATTGTATAAATGATAGCACATTTACATATGTGACAGTTATTCACTCAATGGGAAGGCGCTTTGTTTATAATTAGATGTTATATTTCACCTGATGCCCCGCTACATCTACAGCATCAAACCCACTCCGTAGTTTATCCGTCATGGCAGAAATCGTGGCTTTAGTCGGAGACACTGCAACTGGGATTATTTATCAGAATAAACTGCAATGGACATGAACTTCAGTGCAGATTTATATTAACATGTAACTTTGTCATATTGTAAATAAGATGCGCTGGCCTCTGGATATGAAACCAGACACATCACCTTAGCACAGATTGCTCTTAGTACCTGTACGCCTCTATTTACCCGAGAGATAGAGAGAGGGACAAAGAGAGAGACTTACACAAGGTTGTTGATAACTGATGCTACAGAACAGATTGTTCGTCTACAAGCTCAGCTTCTCATTTCTCGATCTTTTTCAACACATAGCATTTCACCTTTTGCTCTTTGATTGCTTCTGGCTGCTTCTGATTCTTCTCGATTCTGATTGGTCAGGTTGGTCAGTTGCTTCCTTTTCTATAACAGCAGCTCTGACATCAGCGCAGCTACAAATTACAGGTTTATATTAATGCGCTCGTTCTAACATGGTATCGTTTCCATAGTAACCGCTCATACACAGAGACTTGAGTGACGGACACGCTACATATTCTAAGCCTAATAATAGAGAACAGAGAAATCAGTGTGTGAAGGTTTGCACTTTCTGGTCTCTCTGACATGACAAGCTGCATTTTGTTCGTCTTATTGACTTGAAGAGAGAGAAAAAAAGAGAGGCTGGTGAGGGGACGACTGTTTGGAGCTACTATAATGGAAGGCGAACTAACTTGTTTCGCGGATGTTCCTCAACATTAAATGTAGCTGCAAATGGATAAAACGTACAACATGGTGATAACTAGTCAATCAAAGATGTATTCATTGACAAATTGTTGTGGTTTAAGTGTGGTTTAATCACCCTGAAGTTGATTCTTTTCCTGTTTACTCATTCTGGTTTAAACTGTTGAGAGACTTTACATACTTTCTTTTTTTTTTTTTTTAAATAGATGAGAGCGTACTCACCTACGGTTGTTGACCAATTTAACATAACATTCAGTCTGAACTGTTAAATAAATAAATAAATAAATAAATAAATAAATAAATAGGCAGGATGGTGAATTTAAACAAATGTCATAGTGTCTATATACTCAATGCTATATTGCTTTAATGCCATATACTTAAAGTATTTTTTTAACTCTGAAAAAAAAAAAGCTGATTCAGTTTAGCTAGCAGAGTATTTCCCAAATGCCCTGTAAATGGATTAAAGGCAATTTTGCATGGAGGAAAATAAAAGCAGGAACCAGTTAGTTAGCCATCCTGCCTGCCTACTAAATCATTAGCCTTATGACAGTCAACCAACCTTATAATATTGTTTGATATACATATATATAAATTGCGATCCATTCATCTTTGCAGATCTGCCATGGTTCCTCTGTAGACTTGATTTCCAGACAACCTTGAAGATCGATTCCATTTTTATGGAAACCTTCTTTTCTACTGACATACTAATGCAAAAGGCATAAAATAATATATGCTAAAAAATAAATAAATTAGTAAGGTGCCACCAAAAGTGCCTCAGTGCTCCTTGGAATCGATTCTACACATCTCTGGAGCTGTAGTGGAGCGATGAATAGCGTTCTTCCTCAGTTGGTGTTGTGATGATGGTGGTGTACAGCGCTGTCTAAGACATCAACTCAAAATCTCCTACTGGGTTGAGGTCTCATGAGTGTGAAGGCCATAGCGTATCATTTACACCATTTTCATCCCCATTTCAGTGAGCCGTCATGTTTTGTGGATGGGGCGGAGTCATCCTGGAAGAGACCACGCCCACCAGAAGAGAAACGTTTCATGATAGGATAAAGGTGATCAGTCTGAAGAACTGCAGTATTGATTTGCAGTGATGTTTCTGTCTAAGTGTATAAACCGTGTGGAGCCAAACCATGGCAGTGAAATAAATAAATGCCCCCCAGAGCATGAGAGCATAACAGAGCCACTGGTTTTCCAATAATTTGTCATCCATCTGTAGGTGTGAGTCAAAAAAAAAAAAAAGCAGCTCAAGAGCAGATCAGTGGTTCTTTGTCAATTCACAAAATTTCAGTCGCAAAAAAACCTTGACCACTGAGCGATCACTGCCCTCTATAGCTTCAAGGACAGAAAGCAGGATATATTACACTCTGAAGAGAAGCCCAGATCCTGCCCTGGAGCTCCTGCATGATCTAAACTCACACTGTGACTAATATTTTATCCCAGTAATACAATAACAGTGATCATAACAGCAAACAGTGTAGCATACCTGCCTTCATGAGAACATGACAGTCATTCTCAAAAAGCTTCACAACGCGTTAATAGAATACTATATGCCATGTTGAATGCTTGACATGACACGAGTAACATTTGACCTGGACTGTATCGACCGACGTGATTTCTAGTTCATCCAAACATGCTGAGAGAGATTCTCGTTCTTTTTCCTCAGGATGCTGACTAAACTTCTGTAGACAAATATTGTGATAATGCGAAGCCATAAAGAAACCTCAGCCTTGATAGCAGCAATAAATCATCCGCCAATTTCCTACAGGAGTCTCAAAGCAACTGGGACATGTTCATGGAACATTAATCCAGAATCGGGAAAGAAATGGAAGTGTGCATCTGAGCATGAATATCACTGAATCATGGATCAATGGATCAATATCTGTAACCTGCCCTGCCCTTATGCTTGAAAATAATAATGCTGTTATTGAATTTGAGCACTTATAGCATCATTTGGGGGTCATAAGTGTCATTTTCTCCCAGCTTTGACCACATCATTAGACAATCTGCCTTATCAAACTGTATTGGATTGATCATAGCTGTTAGAAAGCTGCTGAAGTATCTCCTTTGAATGACTCCAAGAACAAACCCAGGAGCATGTGTAAGAATTCGGGGCCTCCTCATGGGCCCACTGCTCTGGACAAATTTTATTCTTGACATAGTGATGCATCGTCAGAGATATACGTTCACTGAACACTTTATTAGGAACATTATACTAGTACGGGGTAGGGCCTCCCTTTGCTCTCAAAGCAACCTGGATTTTTCATGGCATGGATTCCACAAGATGTTGGAAACATTCCTTTGAGATTCTGGTCCATGTTGACATGATTGCATCATGCAGTTCTTGCAGATTTTTCAGGTGCACTTTCATGCTGTGAATCTCCCTTTCTTCCAAATCCCAAAGGTGTTCTATTGGATTCAGATCCTGAAGATGACTGGGAAGGCCAATGAAGAACACTGAACTCATTGTCATGTTCATGAAACCAGTTTGAGACGGCTTTTGCTTTGTAACATGATGCATTATCATGCTGGAAGTAGCCATTAGAAGATGGGGAAATTGTGGCCATGAAGGGACGCAGATGATCAGGAACAATACTCAAATAGGCTGTGGCATTCAAGCTGTGATTGATTGGTATTAACAGGCCCAAAGTGTGCCTAGAAAACATTCCCACACCATTCCACCACCTCCACCAGCCTGGACTGGTGACACAAGGCAGGTCGGGTCCATGGATTCATGCTGTTGGCGCCAAATTCCAACCCTATCATCTGTTTGCCTCAGCAGAAACCGAGATTCATCAGACCAGGCTATGTTTTTCCAGCCTTCAACTGTCCAGTTTTGGTGAACCTGTGCCCACTGCAGCCTCAGCTTTCTGTTCTTGGCTGACAGAAGTGGAACCCAATGTTGAAACCTGTCCGCCTCAAAATTCGACATGTTGTGCATTCTGAAATGCTTTTCTGCTCACTATAATTTTACAGAGTGGTTATCTGAGTTACTGTAGCTTTTCTGTCAGCTCCAACCAGTCTGGCCATTCTCCATTGACCTCTCTCATCAACAAGGCGTTTCCATCTGCAGAACTGCCGCTCACTGGATGTTTTTTTTTTTTATTGCACTATTCTGAGTAAACTCTAGAGGCTGTTGTGCATGAAAATCCCAGGAGATCAGCAGTTATAGAAATACTCAAACCAGCCCATCTGGCACCAACAATCATGCCACGGTCAAAATCACTGAGATAACACTTTTTTCCCCTATTCTGATGATTAACGTGAACATTACCCGAAGCTGCTGGCCTGGATCTGCATGATTTTATGCATTGCACTGCTGCCACATGATTGGCTGATTAGATAATTGCATGAATGAATGGGTGTACAGGTGTTCCTAATAAAGTACTCAGCGAGTGTACACACAGCAGCTCGTTCTTGATGAGATTTAGTTTTAGGTGATTAGCTTCCATCCATGATGAGATCCATGCAGGAACATGGGTGTCTGACAGACAAATCCCACGTCTTCATTCATTTTGTTTAAGAACACACAGAGATTAGATTAGATATTGATCTGATATTAGCATCCTCACAGTGACTGAGTAAGACTCTGGAAGCTTCTGTTGCAGAGTTACACAGGCAGCCACTTCCACCAGTTGAACACGAGCCATATGTTGCAGCTGCATGACAACTCTCCACAACTCTAGAATGAGGTGCTTCATATCTTCACCATTACTCACCAATCAGTAGCTTGTTGCAAAATAAGCAGGGAATACTACATCTTGTGCATTTTACTGGCTGATTAGTAGTTTATCCCTCTCGTTTATATGTGCCATTACAAAAGGTGTATTTCATCAGTCAGTTGGCCCATGTCTGGTGAACACAGACCACCGAAAAAAAAAAAAAAAATATATATATATATATATATATATATATATATATATAAAAAAAAAAAAAAAAAAAAAAAAAAAAAAATATATATATATATATATATATATATATATATATATATATATATATATATATATATATATATATATATATATACATAAAAAAAATGAAGAATACAAAGTGAAATGTCATTGTGTCAATGCAACTGGTCATATTTCTCAGCACACGGTGCACACGAACAGAGTCAAGTAGTTAATTTTATTGTAGGTTATTTATTTATATATCAGTCAGTAAACCTATGAGACGTTAAGGGCACATATTTATTTATTTATTTATTTATTTTACCTACATACTTGTTGAAATAATGGTGTGTTACTTGCTGCAATTGTTAATTGTTAAAATTGTTAAAGGTTCTATGTAGAGTTTCCCTACTCCCTATTCAGTAATTCCAAGGAGTACTTTCCTTTAAGAAGCAAAGAACAGTTAAATATTGCAAAAAAAATTTTTAGGAATATGTGCATCCATACTTTGAAATTTCCATCCATCCATCCATCCATCCATTCTCTGTACCACTTATCCTAGACAGGGTCATGGGGCAACCTGGAGCCTATCCCAGGGGAACTCAGGGCACAAGCCAGGGGACACCCTGGACAGGGTGCCAGTCCATTGCAGGGCACAATCACACACTTAATTTGGAAATGCCAATCGGCCTACAATGCATGTCTTTGGACTGGGGGAGGAAATTGACATGCCCAGAGGAAACCCCCAAGGTACGAGGAGAACATGCAAACTCCACGCACACAGGACGGAGGCGGGAATCGAACCCCCAACCCCAGAGATGCGAGGAAACATTGCTAACTGCTAAGCCACCTCCTACTTAAAAATTTCATAATATTAAATATTTTAAATGGTGTAATGTAAATAAAAAAAATAAAAATAAAAATAAAAGTATGTGTCTGTGCATTTAGACCTTATATATATTTGATACTTGAAGGTAATAATCTCAGTCAGCTTGTTTCATTTGTATGAAATCTGTCATGCATGTTGAAAACTGACCAATCACAGCGTCGGAATAAGTAAGGGCGTTACAGGGGTGTGGCTTTGACGAAATCGGTTTTGAAATGGGTGGCGGGGTGTGTGTGTGTGTGTGTGTGTGTGTGTGCGTGTGTGTATGAGACAAAGCCTTGAGAACAAACGTCAATAATAATAATAATAATAATAATAATAATAATAATAATAATAATAATAATAATTTACAGTATCAAAAAATCTCCATTTTCAAAAGGTCCTATATCTCTTGCAATCAAAAAAAAAAGAAAAAGAAAAAAAAAAGGAGGAAGAGAAGTCCCTCCTGGCAGGCGGGTGTGTTTCGGCAGAGGGCTGTGTGTGCATCAGTACCGGAGGCGCTTCATAACCCCTTCATAGAGGAAGCGCAAAACCGGAACACGTCCAGATCCCGTTAAAAGGATGCGCTCGTTATTCTTGTTTAGTGCGCACTTGGCTCACATTCAGACTTTGGGGGCTATTAAGAGTTATTTCTGTTACTGCAGGTTAGTGCAGTGTGTGTGTGTGTGTGTGTGTGCGTGTGTGTGTGTGTGTGTGAGAGAGAGAGAGAGAGAGAGAGAGAGAGATGGGACAATATCTCGCTTTAAAATTCCAACATTGCCGACACGGGACTGTAACAAAGTACCCACTATATAGTTTATAACAGAGAGGAAGTACATTAAAAAAAATAAAATAAAATACAAATAAAATACAAATAAAACATCGCTGCACTTGCATGGCTTTTTGGAAAGGGTTTGTACAGGCACTGATGGTGTCTGTCCCAGCATGCTGTACAGCTCTGAGAAATAAAACCCATAAGTTGTAAAGAGATGCGCTCAGGATGGAGGTGTAGTGATGAAGAGAAGGGTCTGTCACTCCATAGTGCCCTAATAAGCTTTTTGACATGCTGTTTGTTTGATAAATGTGATGCGTAACGGCTGGAGGATGATAAAGATAAAGGCATGGTGCGTAAGGATGCGCAAAAGTGTGTAAAGCAAGAAAAACGGGTGAAATAAAAAAACAATTTTTCACTTTCTAATGTAGCCTAAGTACTAAAGTGAGTGATATCCATCCTCTATTTAAAAAAAATTCCATCTAATCTGTGATTATAGGAGCAGTCGGTATTATCCCTGCAGTCTAGAACCAGGATACATCTCAGACCTTTCATTTTTAATATCTTTACGCGCATTTTAACTTTTTTTTTTTTTTTAAATTCAAGGAAAATCAATCAGTCTCCATCCTCCATCCGAACATCCAAGCGCGCTGCGTAAACTTACCTGTTGTACAAACGATGAAATTGGCTTGAAGAATAATCAGTATTTCCCAGATTATATCCATGTTTGATTTTCTTCCTTCATTCCAGGGACATGGTGCTCCAGAAACACGGCAGATCAGTTGCAGATGTCGAGTCCAGCCAGCGTCTTTCCCGTTGCACACCTTCCACAAGGTAACATCACACACACGCGCGCGCGCGCGCACACACACACACACACACACACACACGCGCGCGCACACACACACACTCACACACACTGAGAGAGAGGCGCGTTTATCTCGGAGACATGACGCCGCGCTTCAGAAACGCACTCAAAAATCCACTAAAATCCTCCACGCATGTGATTCACTTGGCGTTTCTCCGCGTCCTCGCCGAGCTCCAGACAACAACAAAAAAAAACAACAAAAACACCCGCACTTTAAAAGGGTGCGCGCTTTAGTTTCCCAGAGAGGCTCTGAGACGCGCCGCGGACATGATGGAGCCGTCCCGATCCTGCAGAGAGAGTCAGAGAGTGAGAGAGGGGTGGGAGAGACTGAAGGAGCGTGTGCGCGCGCGTGTGTGTGTGCGTGCGAGAGAGAGAGAGAGAGAGAGAGAGAGAGGGCGTGAAACTGTCTCTGAAAAAGAGGGAGAGGGGTGCCGCAGTAGTTTTAACTCAGCCTAGTAGTCAGAGAGAGCCTATAGGATCTTTTGGTGTGCGGGTGGGGGCGCTTCCTGCCCTCCTTTTCAGGCTATTCTGACACACACACACACACACACACATTCTCAAACTCAACACCAGACGCTCCCAAAATCACACAGTGCTTCAACTCCATCCGCTCTATATGGACCTCTCCAATGGGACAGGGTACACTCTGACAGGGTACTACACTCCACCTTCCCTTGTTGCTGGGGTGGTATCTTCAAGGGTACGTTTTTTGTATGTTTAATAAGTAACCTTCACCTGGAAATGTTAATATGGCGTTCCTTTGCAAATGATTTAAGGTCCCAAAAAGGACCATTTGAGGGTAGCAAGAAGGAATGGTACAGTTTAGTACTCTTTTTTTTCTGAGAGTGTAAGCTGGGTGGGACAGTAGGAATTCTGGACCCTGGTATGTATCCATGCGCCACATAATTTACTTCCTTCTGCAACTGGTGATCATCACAAATAGCTGCACATAGTGCTAAATCTAGAACAATTAAGGATTCTTGGGTTGTCCGGCCTGGAGGAAGCCTTAAAGGTTCTAACGCCAACTGTGTTTCCCTTTCAGAAAGAAATGAAACTCTTTTAGGAAACTAAGGAGCCTAGCTATCTCCAAAATCCCTCGAATCCACCATCTAGTTCTGTTGTAATAGTAGTGAGATAGGTTAATAAACTGTACATGCAGTATACTTTATGTCTGGGGTGGTACCTTTATCTTTCCTACCTGTAATAAGTACTTTCCATCTGGCAACATGGATATTGTGTACCTTTACCAATGCTTTACGGTACATAAATGGATTGTAACGATCATTTAAAGCTTTAAACGTACACCATATACACATTTCTAAGTAAAGGATGCATAGATGCAAAAAGTGTACTATTGATGGCACCACCCCAGTGGCAAGGAAAGGTAAAGTTTAGTACCCTTTTTATTGAGAGTGTAAGGTAGACCAGGCCCCCTGAAAAGTTTATGCACTGGGCCCTTTGCATCACCTCATTTACTTAACCATAACTAGCAACTATCACACCTAGTGGCACACAGTGCTAAATCTAGAAACATTACAAATTCTTGGGTTGCACACCAGGGGGAAGCCTTAAAGGTTCTACATAGAAACCTCCAACTGAGTGTTTTCCTTTCGGAAAGGGTAAGGCTTTTTGTAGAAAGGTAAAACACCTTTTAGGAAGCTAAGAGTTAGTTGCTAATTCAGTTAAAATTGTAGAGAGGTAGCAGGTTTAAGAAAATCAGTGCCTATAACTATAATCACTATAACATTTTAAAAATATATATATATTTAGATTTCTTATAAACTGACACAGTACATATGACTTAGTACTATACTGAGTGCATAACCATGCTTCAGGACTTGCACTGATGCAGTCACTGACTGAATCTCTCAAAGATGGACACCAGTTATGCCCACTTGGACTTGGACATCCCCTGTGCTAACTGTCGGCCTATGTCTCAGAGTCTGGTCTAGTGTAACCGTCAGCACTGAATAAACCATTTCATGTTGCACCTGTTGTGACAGAGTTCACTATGCCACAGTGCAAGGACTTTGACAGGATTCAGGCAGGTCACAGTTTAGTTTGCCTGAACTCCAACACACATGTTCTGGCTAAATCAAATATAAGTAGGCAAAGCCTTATCTCCCAAATGCCACATCCTTGGCAAACTGGTAATGCAGGGCATTCCTAACGGAAGTCCAGTTGGGAGTGCTGCTCTAATGGAGAGTGATAATCACCACAGATGTCTACCTTACAGACTGGGGAGTGGTGTCATTCCACAGGGTAAGAGGCATTTGGCCCCCAGATTTAAGGTAAGAACACATCAGCCAGCTGGAATTAAGTAAAGTCTGCCCAGACAATATTATGATAGTGATGCCAACCACCAGGAAAGCAAGAAGTCAAGCAGCTCTCTATGCCTTGCAAAGAATCTCCTCAGGTGGACTTAGGAGGAATTTGACCAGTTCACGAGTGCTGTACAATGGTCCAGTGGGCGAACTGTAAAGACAAGAAGGAGAGTGGCAACTGCACCCAGAGTAGGTATCCCAGATCTAGGAAAAGTTTGATCAAGCACAGATGGACCTCTTCACCCATGCCAAGCCAGGTATGGTTCTTTCTGGCACAGCCAGACAACCTTACAATTTGTTATATGCATTTTCTTCTGTAACTATGCCACAGGGTCCTGCTTGTGACTCTGAGATGGCTGGCAAGACCTTGGCTCACACTGCTGCTTTCACTAGTTGTTGGAAGACTTTGTAATAAAGATGTAAATTGCAGCCGTCACAGTGCACCACAGTACCACTGATGGAATAGCTTTAGTCCTAGTTTCCAAGGAGACAACATGGGAACTCCCCCCTGGGATGGAGTCCATTAAGTAACCTCCTTATGAGCTGCCTATGTAGGATGCTGACTTGAAATGCCAACCATGCCCTGTATCCAGATTCTGCAAGGTTAACATCACTCCTCCCAGTGGCCTGAGTGAGTAGGTCATCTGTGAGTACCTTTCATGTTAGTCCTGTTATGTTATCCAGGTGTCTCACATCAGCCCTAGCAGTTAGGAGGAGTAAAATAGAAAGCTATTTCCTTGTCATTTGGAATGTGTGTTGGCTTGGTTCAGTGGAAAGACTGTATGATGGTATTCAATGCAAATACTGCAGCATACGTCACTATGTGACTTTGTTGCAAGGTTTTGGTATCCAGACCCCCGGTTGTTATCTGGGGTTCATAGAACCACGGTTGCATGCATAACCAGAATTGGATTTTTCCATAGATTTTGAGTACCAAGGTTACATTTTTATTTAGTTATCACTTTTGTTGTCATTATGAAATAATAGTTTTGGGGATGAACAATTTTGTGTTACTTCTCATATATTATACGTACACATAAACTGTACTTCAGAGACTCAAATCCATGTAATCTATGTATTTCTAAAACCATCTACAATGTCTTTAATACTGCTATGTACAGTATGTCTAGGTAAAAAGAAAACAAAATGTCAGACTTATTGCTGGCTTTCCAGACAGCCTAACTTTCAGAGTAAATCTCGACAGCAATTGTGGCAGAGGTGAACTTACATCGTAGTACAGGGCATTGCTTATAAAATTCAGAAAAATGCCTTTATATCTGCTATCTGCTGTAGGCCTCTAGCACTCAAAGCGATTTTAAAGGCCACAACCTCTTTTATCTTATTTATTTTTTTATTTTTTACTACTACTGCCTGATATCTTGAGGTTTTCTTGCCTCTTGGACTCCAGATGCATAGTGTTTAAGGAACTTAGATCCTAGTCCATCTTAGGTATTGAAAATAAAATACCACATTTATCTGTGATGATCATGATTAAAGATCACCGCTTTAATCCTAGTTTGTTGTGGCCATTTTCCTAGTTGCAGGGCAGATATGAGCGAGAGACATGTCTTTCCTCCCACACTTACCCATAGATTTACGAACAAAATTTTCTGTCCGTGCCTAGAGTACAAACATGACATCTGGAACACTTTCCTGTTTGAAGAAAAATGGAGTGGAGCTATGCAGTGTTAAAGCGGGTCATGCATTAAAAGTTTTTTTTTTTTTTTTTTTTTCGAAGAAGTGGTTGAAAAGCTTTTTGTGCTTTTTAGGAGAAATACTATTGACACAGAAGGGATATAAACATACAGGAAATAAGCAAATAAGCACATATTTACTTTCCCAAGATTATTATCACCATAATCCCAAAAATTAAAGATTCAGCATATGGTTGGTGCATTAAACATTTTGTTTATGTAGATGAGAGAAACCGGACATTTTGGACAAAAGTCCTTGCTTCAGCAAGCAAAGTGTGTGAGGTATAGCATACTCTACTGAAAAACAGCAACTAAAATTCCTCTCAGAACTTTATTGGCACTGGTAATCTGGCTGTGGCTGTAGAATCTACAAGCAGTTCTGGCATTTCATGGTGGCCCAACGCCTTACTAAAGCTATGTTCACAATGCCATGTTGAAGTGACACAAATCTGATTTTTTTCAGGACTGTGTGGACACAAAAATATGATCTTTTCAAATCAGACTTGAACCACTTTTGTATTTTGGTCCTAGATCAGATACTTATCTGATATGTGGCCATGCGACATTGTTCTCCTACAGAAATACTTTGTGAATCCTGTCCAAACAAGGGTCCAACTGCTTCCCTTTGTAAATCTCTCAGCGTAGCAGTGGCATCAATAGCTGCAAAAACAGCAAAAGCCAGCCATCTGGCCTTTTTTTTTCACCTTCTCGACCTGATCATATACTGTACATATGTTTGCAAACCTTCAGAGCAGATTGCGACACATGCTTGGCCTACTAGGGCATTCATTTGTTGCTATTCTATTACAATGCATTGTCTAACAAATAAGACTTTTTTGTTGTTTACAATGATCATGCAAAATTGATGTCGATATGTGTATGCAAGACAGATAGTTTCAAGTAACCAGTGTGAACCGTTTAGATAGAAAGATCCAATCTGAGGAAAAAACGAATTGTGCAATACAGCTTATACTATGATCATAGCCTAATACACTCTATGTTGTTGTCTTTTTTCCTTTACTTTGTCACCTAGGTGTATTTGGTGGGAATTAGTCCTGGGGCTGCCTCAGGGTCTCCATCCAGTGAGATGTCCCTGATACAGCTCTAGCATAAGCCAACAAGAGGAGATCCTTGTAAGGTGTCCGAATCACCTCAATTGGCTCATCTCAAAACAGTAAGTCTATCTCTACCCAGATTGAGGTTACCAGGACCCACCCAGATGTTGGAGGTGGTGTCCACAGGCAATCATCTGATGACTGAGCCACCCTGAAAAAGGCGACATGGAACCATTTTGTGGGCTTACTACCTGCAAGGCGACGGATGGGGTCAACTGCAATGCCAGTCACGTGATGGACAGTCTTAGATGGACCAAACCCTTGGCAATTATGTTAGTATCATCTCTCTTTTTTTACTTAAAATAATATATTTTTATTTATTTGTATTTATTAAAGTCTGCAAGCTGTAAGATATCCAAATGTGATTTTCCCCTTAAGACATTCATACTAAGCTTGATTAAGTCCCATTTTCTTAATCTGTAATTACAATGCTTTGAGCTACACAATGTCACTAACAGATGACCTAGAAAGTGTTAAGAGTTGCAGAAGGGTGCCAATTAGGATGTTAGATCTATAATAGGCACCTTCCTTTGTGCAAAAGCTTTAGGCAGTGTTACTGAAGATGTTAAGACTAAAAGGTTGTGAGTTCAAATCTCAGGACTGTCCTGGAGCAAGGTCCTTAACCTCGAAACTCTCTGTTATGTGTGTGTGTGTGTGTGTGTGTGTGCTTGTGTAGACTGGATACTGGATAAAAGTGTCTGCCAATTGAAATCATGTAATAAATGTTCAAGAGGCAGAAGTGTCTCAAGGAAAATCAGTGGATCTGATCGACCACAAAACTGCTTCTACTCAACTTAAAGTGAACATGAACCTCACAAATGAGAAGTGACAATGACACGGGTAAGTTTAACTAGCTTAAGGTTAATAAAGGCTCATAAAGCGTCTCTGACTCTTAACATAGCTTGACTGTTTAACACTGCAGTCCGGTTCAATCTGCTGAGATGTTGCTGATGGACTGCACTAATGACAATCAGGCTTGCGTAAACAAGAATGACCGGACATCTAATGGGAAAATCAAAACATATTAGGCCCGCTAGACGATTTGTATTTCAGCGTCAGGAAGCAAATAGGCATTGAACAGCAGCAAGTGAAAGGGAAACATGAGAAATGTATTAAAATAGAGTGATTGCAGCATGGTTATTTGATGTCTACTGCATAAGGGTGACTCCATGATAGGGGTGCCATTGCATTTAAAAATATATATGTAAAGTTAATAATATATATAATTAAATTACTTACTACTTGCATTAACATACATCTCGTGCTTGAAACATCCTTTTATGCATCTCATGTACATTTAAGTCCCATAACATTCACTCAACACTGTTACCTGAACACATTCACCCCTAGGAAATCTTTGGAATATTCCCAGTGACATGTTCAAAAGGAAGTTGCATCATTTGAATTTTCTGAAGATCATGGGGAGAAGAAAAGTCTCTCATTCTTTTTTTTCTTCACTTTCTATTTTTAGTATTGTGATTTTGACTGAAGGTCACTTTGAAAGTAAAGTAATAGTACAAAAATTTTTTTAAGTGAATCATTAGAATCTTCTTAATGACATCATGGTACTAGCATGGATGCTAGTTAAGCCCTTTTTTGTGTACTTGCTAATTCTTTGCTAAAAAGAAAAAAAAAATACTCACCTTGTTATTCATCTAAGAGGAAACTGCATTCTGTCAGAAAAGAAACCTTTGATAACACTTGTTTATTGTATATTTAATGTTTATTACAATGCACACAAAGGGCACCACGATCGTGGAATCGCACGTAAGTGTGGGAGAACTATTTCTGATGCAATACGAATGCAATGCTCTGTTTTCATTAATATTTTCCCTGACTGGACCCGAGTCCTAATGCATCACTCACTCTTGGTTTCGCATCTCCCCTGATATGTACACTAATGAGATGTGTTTGCATTCATTTGCCGGGTTTATTTACTCGAGAGTGAGGGTTTATTTTTGTAAGTGAGGGTTATAAGTGGAAAGTACGCGTCCTGGCTGCAAATCGCAAAAACATTCAGCGCTGATCTTATTATCCGTCTAATAATAATAAAAAATGCAGGTTGTATTTGTTTGGAACATCTCTCCTGGGTTTACACTTATTAAAAATTAAATGAAATAATGAAAGCCATTTCTTTCCTCCGATGGGAGAGTAACCGCAGGTCGCGACAAGCTTTATATTCTGCACTGCACACCTGAACACACTTAAACACGCCTCTGAAATTATAATTCACCTTCAACGACAGAAGAAATTGTGATGTAAGTTCCCTCTCCGAGTTGACTCACGGATGAATGTTGATCAAAAACAAATGAACGCTTTTCTATCAATCAACAAATTACGGTGTGTTTAAAAATACCTGGTGCGCCTAATGCCCATCAGATTAACAGGACTAATGAGAATTGTTTCATCCCTGCGAATGCCTCATTTGTTTTATGTGGATTTTTTAAAGCTCCTCTTCAGCAACTGAAGCGAGAGCATGTGGTTACTCAATTACACGGCTGACTAACGATCATTTTTTTTATTATCCTTTATCGCCACGGCCATTTGTCCTGCTTAATATCCCCTCTATGTTTGATAAGGTTTTAAATTTTAAAGTGTGTACTATAGGGCTTCTGATTATTACACCTTATCGGTGTGTGTTTTATATATCTAAGTAATTCATTCACTTTCAACCTGGAAATCATTCACATCACTTTGAATCACTTGTGAGCCAGAGGCAGCTGGATGGAAGTGCAATGTCTTTTTTAGTGTTTTTAGTCATCAAAGCTTTAATTGCAACATTCATGTTCACATCAGGCAGTCTGACGTCTGAGGGAACTAACGAAACAACGATTCATCGCTAAAGTCCTTCTGGATTACTTTTACATTTGGAGGTGGGGTAATATACAGTACAGTCATTATTACTGGAGTGTCTCTGGGACTTTAGTCCCGGTTGAATCCGTAATATCAGTAATTTTTTTCAGACTACACTTTCACGTGTCTGGAAAGAATGAATGCTGAATTTTACCTTCTTTAAAATGGAACATCGTCCAGTCTTTTTCCAATCTTCACTGGACCAGTTTGGGTGATCCTGTGCCCACTGTATCCCCAGATTCCTGTTCTTCTCTGACAGAAGTCGAACCCGATGTGGTCTTCTGCTGTTGTAGTTCATCCGCCCCAAAGTTCAACGTGTTGTGCATTCTGTGATGCTTTTCCGCTCAACACCATATTCTTCCTGTCAGCTCAAAGTGATATGAACATTCTCCTCTGACCTCTTTCATCAACAAGGCGTTTCCGCCTACAGACCTGCTGCTCACTGGATGGTACGTAGTTTCATAATGAATAAACCAGAAGTGAAATGTAATGTAAATAATCAATATCTACTATTAGCTAGAATCTGACTTGCCGCCTAGCTGATTTGAGTACCACTACAACCATCCAATATTAATGATACAAGCAAAGTATAAACATGCCAAAATGATATAAAAGTATAGCAATGAAGTACAATTAATGAAATATTTTCCAGCCCTGGGTGGGGTTTGGTATATATAATAGTGTGCCATTTTAAACACAGCCAATTGTAGGTTTAGTTCTAGACCTTATTTTCCTTCTCATGAGCAAACAGTTATTCCTGAGGATTCTGCACAATCTGCATAATTTCCCTCAGGAATTTCCTGATTATGATTCATAGAGTGTATAATGGTGGTACAGGTAATATTTACTTAAAACCTGTCAATGGTGTAGTAAATAAAATGACACATAGGCTGCAGTTTCATATGGCAAACATATAGAGGGTGAATCATCCCACCATGTCACATGGTCTTGCTCTTATGCAATTGTGTTTTTTTTTTTTTGGGAGTCATCCTTCCGTGTGGCGTGGAAACTGTGGGCCTTTAGTTATTCACCCTAATGCTCATTACTTTTTTTTTTTTTTTTTTTAGAGAAATCTCACACCTACCGATAAAAATGTGCTTCACCCACACACCATTTGGTCTCTGCAAACAAGATGCACAATGAACTATGTGTTAGTTCTCCATTAAAGAGAGATATACACCGGTCTCTTGTATTTACGCTTTGTTTTTTTGTTTTTTTTCTAATGGCACTCGGTCCTGATCACGACACACAGATATGCTGCGCACCAATCCACTGGGAACACAAAGCACACAAACACAATATATATCCATTCCTACCTGCAATGTTTGTTTTTAAGACACAAACTGAATTGAAATGAGCAGCTGTGTGAGGGTTCAGTCTGAATCCGTTCTGATGGAGTCGTTAATTCACAGCTGACTTTAGCACTTTAGTCCGGGTTTGCTTTAGTAGCTCAGGTGACATTGACCTAGTTCCTGCCAGTAATTCACACAGAGTGGTGTTAAGCTAGGGCACCTGCGTTAATGCTCAGCGTTTTGTCTGATTAAATGATGAGAGCTGAGGAACACAAAGCACACAGAGAGGATTACGGCTAACAATATAATTCACATACACAACGCAAAAGCAGTAAGGCAATGTGTTTACATCTATAGGGCATCCTGTATTGCCTTATGGTCATATAAAGCACAGGCTCATCATCTTTAGTTTGGATTAAGTAGTTTGGCACGTAGCCAACAGTGTTGCTCAGGTTAGATTTTATGAAGCCTATAAATAATCAAATTTACTATTGTGTTTTTATGTATATGACATCATTTTTTTTTTCTGTAGGCTTACACTGGTAATTTTATTTATTGATTTTTAAAAAAAAAAATTTCATTCATTATTTTTTATTGCATTAAAATACCTTTCACTGATCACACATTTTTTTTCACCCAGTAGTACAGTACATCTATTTCATTTTCTATATAATATAATCCGGACAAGAAGAGACAGAAAACTAACAAACATAGAGCTCATTGTGTGAATAATTCTGAAAAGTAGCTCATCACCAAGGCTTTGCGACATTTATTCAACACTGGTGGTGGATGGATGGATGGATGGATGGATGGACGGATAGATATGTATATTTATATTTATTATTTAAAAAAAAAACTCTATTTAATATTGTAGTTATTTTATTTTTTTTCTGTCACTGCTATTTATGTCATTGCTTTTAATTTCATTGTTTTTCTTTCCATACTTTTCACATCTGACTCTTTTATATTTCGGATTACCTTTTGTTTGTATATTTCTGTTTTTTACCTTCACATTATTAAGTCCTCCTGAATGAGCTGTTACTACAGAGACAATACCATATTAGAACGGGGGCATTAATATAAACCTAGCATTTGTGTTAAAGCCCGAACTTCCATCCAAGTCATGCTGTTATATAGAAATATATGTACAGGTTCTGACCAATCAGATTTGAGAAATCAGCTGTGCTGAGGTATAATATTAGAGTAAACTATTGGGTATATTGTTCAACGTTTGGAAATTCCCAAAGAGTGTCAGGAATGTTTTTGTTTGTTTGTTTGTTTGTTTTTTGCTATGACGGTCACATCACATTTTCATACTGATAATGAAAGAACATCTACAGAAACCTCACAGACTAAAAATTACTTTTCTTCTTTATTCAGTTTTGCACTCAACGAGAAGACATGAGACGAATATTTCAGTAGCAACCGTGAACAAGAAATAATGTATAGCACTTATAAACCTGAGGCTAATGTACAGTTTATCAAGCTAATGGCAAATCCCCATCAAACGACTGTGACCTTTAAAGTCTCTGTGACATGGTTAGAGAGCTGTGATTTGATTCTGTATGTTGACATATTATCTGTTGAAGCAGGAAGTCAGCATGAAGGTGTGTTGAAGTGATTTACTGGTTTCTAAAACAGCCAATAGCGTTCCAGATACTCCCTCTGAATCTAAACACATTTGACAGTATCTTGGCAAACTAGCTAAATATGGAGAACAGTGAAGAGTTTAACAAGGACTTTTTTCAGCTGTGGAGGATTTCTCACCCACACCTGTCCACTTTGACCAGGATGATATCCTAGATGACGAGATGCCATGTATTTTTGGAGTTATGCTGTACATGTTTGAGCCTTGGTCAAGGGTCTGAGTGGTAGATAAAATGATATCACTGACTCTTATTGATGAAGAAGACCCTACAGCATATAAAGGCGGATTCATGTCCATGATCAGTCTGAGATAACGCAGAAAAGGTGAAAATTTCTTGTCACGAAACCACCAATTCACAAAAACTCCACCCTCTTCCGAACGAATAATCTCCAACCATTTTTTTTTTCTCAAGCAAGCGATGGGTGGAAAAGGGAACATTGTGCAGGAAGATGAAAAAAAAATGCTAACAAACTACTTCTTTAGAGCAAGACACGCCCCAGGGGGTGGGACATATTTGTCCTGGAGAACATCTGATTGGACAAACACAAGACTAGTTCAGGATGAGTGATCCAAAATGTTTAATCATTTTCTTGGAAGTGTGGAACTATAAAATTAAAATGGTCAAATCTTGAAAAGTATCTTTTTTTTTGAGATATGCAATCATATTTGTGGCTGTATCACGAAGGGACCGGCCCAAAAATCTCTCGAAAACACCAATTTTGATTGCAGGAACACTTTAAATAAACAATAATCTTTATACAAAGACAAATGTGTAAAAAAGCCCAGTCTCAGCAAGCAGCTCACTGAAGCATGTCCTGTTTTTCTTAGCACACTATAATTCCTGCCAGAGATAATAAAGTAAAACACTAGTTTTTGGATATAATTATAATTTAATCCATGAAGCACCCTGGAGAGTTTAATTCCAACTCTAATCCTAGCATACCTCTCTGTAAATATCCAGCTGTTTGTGAAGATCTTAATCAGCTAAATCAGTTATTACTTAACTAAGCAGATGCAATATAGACACTCTGGGCTTCGGCATGTTGTTTTGCAAGACATTTATAATTAACAAATGAGCATTACTCATAGCAGCTAGTAGGAAACAGAATCCTAGAGAACGTCCACTGAAGCCATCTGATTTCATAGCATTGTGGATGTTACAGCAGTTTTTAATCTGGTGTTCAGTAAAAATCAGGGCCTCGGATCACTGACCCATTTTAAGCTGTGTAAGGAGAGCCTCTTGCTCGAGGTGGCAGACTTCTTACACAGGCATATGCCTCTTCTTTTTGCCATGTAAGCACTACAGCTAAAATTAATACATGTGCTAATTCCACAGCCAAGCATATTTCTGAAACTGAAATCTCTTTCAGGCTAATGTCTGCAGTGTCATCTTTAAAATTTAAACAAGTCCTGGTTAAATGAAATCCCCAAATTGGGTTTATGGGAATAGATCTATCTCCAGGATGGACAAACCAAATAGCCCTTTACGATCCCACATATAATCTTCGTTCTTCTTCTTATTTTTTACTGTATATGTGATACAAACACACCTATGATGGGATATCACTCCACTCCACCATACATCATTTGTTGTTTTTTTTTTTCCCCTTGATATCCTCAACCTATATACACCCTTTAGGGTTCTTCAGTTCGCCCGTCAAGGGGAACCTTAAAGGATCCATGTAGAGCAGAGGGATGCTCCAAGTAGAAAGACACTAGGACCGCTCAACCATCCATTGTTGATGGTTCCAAATCACATTTTTATTTAAAACATCTATAATTCATTCTTCAGTAAGGAACACATTCACACACTCACACACAGGCACCTTCACACACACCCATTCTCACATGTGAAACTCTGCACAGGCTGTAACCTGTTCACAGGCTCAGGATTGAAATGGAAACCCTGGAGCTATGAGGCAGCTACTCTACCCACTGCACACCACACTGCCTTAATTATTTGTTTTATTTATTTACTCATTCATTCATTCATTCATTCATTCATTCCGGAGTCTATCCCGATAACTTTAGGTGCAAGGTGGGAAGATTCACCCAGGATGGGGCGCCAGTCCATCGCAGGACACCATGCAAACACTCATTCACACCTAGGGGGCATTTATTTTAGCTAATCTGCCTGTCTGTATGGTTTTGGACAGTGGGAGGAAACCGGAGCACCTGGAGGAAACCCAAACGACCATGGGGAGAACATGTGACACTCCAAACAGACAGTAACCCAAGCTCAGGATCAAAGCGGAGACCCTGGAGCTGTGAGGCAGCAACAACACCTGCTGCACCATCATGCCGCCTTGTCTATTTATTTATTTATTTATTTATTGGCTCAGTTAGTTTTGTAAGATGAAATTAAAATATGAAAAGCCTTCTGTAACTTCTATAATTTATATAATAAAAATATGTTCATTTGTAGAACAGTCTGTGTAAGTCATATGTAGCAAAATATGAAAATAAAACATATTTAAATGTATTATTTTGTTAACAGCTGTTAACAGCTGTTTCAACAGTTTCTGACAGTCTGTAGATTTAGAATTGTGTATATTACACAATTATGTGTATGGATCTTACGCCAGATTTGCATGAACAATTGTCAAAATATCAATACATACTCTTATTCAGCTTTCCTCCAATTTACTGCAACTTAATGAATGAAGCTCCACCTAGATCGCGTCCTATTGGCTGAAGCATAGCTACATCAGAGTAGATTCCATTAAAACTTTAATTCTGGTGAACCTTTTTTAACCAAAGGAGGATCACCATTTTTACACCATACAGCATGTTAGTGTGTGTTGCCTGTTAATGCATCACTCCTGTTAAAATCACAGGTGAGAGGTGTGTTAATTATAGATTCTTTCTTTGAAAGTCCTTGTGAATTTCAAACTGATGTAGAAAAGCCTGTGATTGGCTGGAGGATTCCACTATCACAGTGCCATTTGGGTCACATTCATGTTGCATTTATAAATCTGTATGTAAATTAAAAGACATTTTAAACACAGGTCAAGTTTCCTCCACAACAACCTATGTGCATGTTTCAGATAAATCACTTAAAACTTCAGTGAAAAAAATCTTCAGCACTTCAGGACATAGCATTATAGTCTGTCCCAGCTCACTATAACTACACTTTACCTTGAAGTATAATCATAAACTAATGCAAAAATAATATGATTATTGGATGGATGGATTATTGACTCCAGTCGCATATAGGTAATATTACTAGGACAGCCTTCTTTCATCTCAGAAATATTGCTAAGATAAGAAATATAATATATAATTCACAATGCAGAAAAAAAAATAGTTCATGCTTTTGTTACCTCTAGGTTGGATTATTGTAATGCCTTACTGTCTGGATGTTCCAGTAGGTGAATAAACAAGCTCCAGTTAGTCCAGAATGCAGCAGTGAGAGTACCTGAGCAAACTTTTGGTCTTTTATGATCTGCCACGCCTACTTCGATCAGAAGGTGCAGGCTACTTGTTGGTACCTAGAATAGTGAAGGCTGCAGCAGGGGGTAGATCTTTTCTCTTACAAAGTGCCATAGTTAAGGAACAGCCTTCCAATTAGTGTTCGGGGCTCAGACACAGTCTCAGTGTTTACGTCTATGCTGAAAACATGTTTGTTTATTCAAGCCTTTTGTGAATACGTTTTTTTTTTATCTTAGATAAAGGAGCAGATCTGGAGAGTTCACAGGCATAGAGTGTTGTGGTGAACTGGGATGTTTGGATGCTGTCGCCCCCACTCTCACACGTTCAGGTTTGTTGATGGTGGTGTGGCCAGCCATTTTATGTCCCAGGGTGCACTCATGTCTGTGTTACCTTCTGGCTCTCCGTTTTAGTTATGCTGTCATAGCTTGTCTTCCCTGGTTGGGAAGTTCTCATCATTTAGAAATTATTCGCTGCTGCTGAGGATGGCCCCCCATGGACAGCCTGAAGTGACATGAGATTACTGTGGATGGTACCACTTAAAAACCATGAAGATGGCTTTGGACTTTTGATCAGTTTTGCTACGATGGCTTAGGACTACAATTGCTTTGATAGCTTTATAACTGCAACTGCCACGAATATTTTTGCACTCAAGTCTCCATCAGTGAACAGTTGATAACTTCAACAAAATAAACTTCTCGTGAAAAATATAATGAACTTTACTGGTTACACAATTGAACTTTTTTTAACACAGTTATAGAAGGGAATTATTTATAATTGCAATATCCGTTATGGGTTTTCTTTTGAGTCTGGTTCCTCTCAAAGTTTCTTCGTCATGTCGAATCCATGAATCATGAATCGAATCGAATCCATTTAACATCTCATGTGTGAAACATCGTTAACCACAAGTCGCGTTAAGAAAAATGTACATTTTAGTTCATTCAGTCAACCTGAACATATTCACCCCTATGAAAAATTTGGAACATTCCACAAGTCATATGTTGAAGAGGAAGTTGAATCATCTGAATTTTCTGAAGCTCATGGGAAGAAGAAAAGTCTCTCATTCTTTTTTTCATTATTTTCAATTATATTGACTGATGAGGTGACATTAAAAAATATAAATTGAAAGTAAATTATATGTTTCAAAAAATACATTTTAAGTAAATTATTAGAACATTCTCGTGCCATTAGCATGGATGCTAGTTGACCACATTTTGTGTATTTGATAATAAATTCAACATCTTGTTACTTCTTTAAGAGAAAAATGCAGCTGAGATTGTTGCCTAAGTGCTAAGGGCTAAGTGATGCCTCATTTCATGGCATTGTTTTTCTGAGAATAGGTCTTACCCAGAAAACAAGCCACTTTAGCCATGCTTTTAAGGAATAAATCTGAATCTCATGACTGCAGTAAGCTGTTCTTGCTGGGCAATAAACCTCGAGTTTGTCAGGTTGGCCTCCTGTGTCATGATCGATTTCATGGCTAGAGCTAAGAACTGCTAAGGAAAAGAAACCACACGAGATGCGAATTTATCCCAGCGCACATAACATACAGTGGAGTGCCGAGTTTTTTTTATAAGAGCATAAAAACGGTCATGCCTGAAGCGCGTGACTTTGATAATAAACATTGTGTAATTAACATTTAGGGAGCAGTGCGAAAAATAAACGAGCCATCCGTCTTTCCTGTTGCCTTGTTGTTGATGTTAAATCTTTTGTTGAGCTCAGCCATCCTTCATTGTCTTGTTAGAGTGACTGTGGCATCTGTAACACCACACACACACACACACACACACACACACACACAAATTTTGCCTTTCCATATTACTGAGACAATACACATTTGAATAACTTTATGTATGAATGCATTTATTTATTTATTTATTTATTTATTTATTTATTTACATGTTCATTTGTTTGTTGGTTTTACGTTTTGTTGCTAATCTGTCTAAAAGGACCAGTTACAATTAAATCAATGTACTTAATTTATTGATTGATTGATTGATTGATTAACTTCCTGCTATAATACTGGAATATGGATTATTTCATTGGGTGTAAGTCATTTTTTCCCCCATCTGCTGTTACTTAATTGTTATTAATCTTACTTCAATACACTAAATATTATACCTACTTCACCCAAATATGAACTAAATTCTCTTATTTTTATACATCAGTGCTGCTGAATTCTCAAATCTGATTGGTCAGGAGGTGTTGATTAATTTTCTACAACAGCAGCTCTGACATTAATGCAGCTGCAAATCACAGGTTTATATGAATATGCTCTTGCTAATACGCTATCGTTTCTATGGTAACAGCGTACACAGGAATTTGTATGCCGGATGCTCGGATGAAGTGCCATGTAATTTTAAAAATGAATTACTATTTTTATTTATTTTTATGTCATTCCTAAAGACTACACGTAACAATACCTCGGAAGTGGTAAGTCGGAAGTACGGAGTTCGGGAAACTGTGTCATCTTCAACCTCCGTGCATTTGAGCTACAAAGTGGGAAAATTCATGGACACCTCCATGTTTGTCTTTTGCTCACAACAAGCTAGTCAGCTAAGTGTGATGAGTGATGTATACTTTCCTCAAAACAGTAAACTGTATAGTCAGCGTTTACAGTAAAACTCATTTAAAGGTAAGAAGTACTGCTGTGTTTACTGCTGATGCTGATGTTGATTTGACGTCACTTGCTGAACTCGGAGGAACTCAGAGTTAAGGAGACCATCCCGAGTTCCTGAGTAGGAATTCTGATTTGTGGGAATGTTTTCTTTGGATTTTTCCTGGTTGGAGGTGGGGAATTATGAGTTATAACCTCGAGCCAAATGCAGCTCACAGCTACAGAAAGTATGAAATACTACTGCCTCGCTATTGGATTGGTGTGCTCACGTCAACAGTTCCAGAACATTTTCATGTTTTTGTGTGCATGGAGATTTGTTTCAAAACTATTATTCCAAAAATGTGGAGGGATAAAAAAAAAAAAAAGGTCAGAAATATCTGTATAGATGTGGACGGGGTTTGGGAGAATCGGTAAAATTAGTGTAAATTAGTGTAGCGTACATTTTTCTTTCATTCCTTTTTCTTTTCTTTATTTTACATAAATCATATCTTTCATAAGAGACAGCATGGCCTGCCTGACATTTTCCCCCCTTTTCTCCATTTCTCTCCTGACAGAAAATCAGAATAACTCACAAAACATGTCTGTTAGCCTGTCAGACAGCTGTATATGCACTTATTATATTATAGCAGTCACTGTCTGGGCCTGTGGTGCCAATCACATCCTCTCTGCTTATAATGGACTCAACAGCACCCAACGGACCAAGTGTTTAAGATGGAGCATGGATACTTCCTGCCTATCTCCCAGCTATTAGCTAGCTTATAGCAAATTTCAGCCGATTAGAAATCATTCGAGGTTCTTCTACAGTTTTTCAATGCATAAGTGGCAGACGAAATATATTTATAAATACATTGAAGCATTTATTCTAATCAGGTTTTTACAGATGCAAATAAAACTTGTTAAAGAATAGATTAATTTAAAAAAAGATATATTGATTTATGTGTATTCCTATTTATTTATTTATTTATTTATTTATTTATTTATTTATGGAGGGTTGAAGGGTTGAATTCCATTGTAAAAATATCCTCTTTTTTTAAATAAAAAAAAATAAATAAAAAATTCTTCCTAGTATTGAAAATTTAGCGAATAGCGAAACACGAAATAAACTCTTTGCGCTAAAGTCATATTTTGCCACAATGTTTTTCCATGACACGTGGCAGAGGAGTACATGGTGAGTAGACATCTTTCGTCATGTTAATAAATACAGTACCGCTTTTCATGGCAGCTCTCTAAGATGTGATTTGAAATAATATCACTATCGAACACCACGTAACTCTTAAACAATGCAATGATTAAGAACTAAAGAAGAAAAAAAAAAACGTTTATGAAAAGGTTTCACAGCTGAAGCATCCCTGCGAAATAGGAAACAATTTCGTTCTATAAAGTTGAGTTAGCTAGGTTTTGATCTTGAAATTGTGTAAAATTGTATGAATAAATAAATAAATAAATAAATAAAATGCTACTACTACTACTACTACTACTACTACTACTAATAATAATAATAATAATAATAATAATAATAAAAGTGTTCATTTTATTGTTCATTTAATACATTTTAAATCACTTTAAATATATTTACGCAAAGATAAAGAAATACTGAAGGTAAGTGCAAACACAGAACGACCCATAAAATCCAATGCTAGTTATTTCGGTCTGATTCCAGTGTGATAGTTGCAGTACGTGCAGATTAAAGTGACCTCTATTAAAAAGGCTTTTGATCGCAGTGATGGCCTTGATCTGCGTCGGAGCAGTAGGAATGATTTTTCACCTACGAGTAACAGCAAACGGAGCTCCGTCAGATCTTCTTCTTGCTCCTTTTCACTGTTCATTATTGTACAACCAACATCTACAGCAGTGTGTAAAACCCTCTTGGAAGGGCATGGAGGTTATGACTTACCTGATTAACTAAGAAATAAAATAAAAAGTGCTCATTTCCTTGTGCAAATTCATTCACGCACATATTTTACACGGTAACAATAATTACTAAAATGATATTTTCCACAATTATAGTGAAGAACAGTGATAATGTGTATTTTATAGCTAAGCTCAGATCTAGAAGATAACCTGGATCAAATAGGACGTAAAATCATAAAACTGACGTAGCAACATCATGAGCTGACGTGACGTAGCTGATGTCACGTGCGATCCGGACAGTCTGCGTGCAGTTCTATAGCACGTGCCATTACAGCTGTTATAAGGTTTAGTGTCTTGACAGTTTATGTCGCATGCTATTGTTTTTTTTTTTTTTTCTAAGTGTGCTCTACTCACCATCTGTTTTATGACATGGTTTATGATGAGGTTGTCATGACAACTAGTGATGTCTATCAGATGATATATACATATATCACACAAGAAATCTCAAAGTCATCCAAAAATATGGAAATCACACTCATGCCATCAGCATTTAGACTGGTGCTAACAAAGATGGATATCTGTGAATACAGGCAGTGAGATTTCAAAAATATGAAAAAAAAAAAAAAGAATAAAAATACAGTATGAATGCAAAATAAATAAGTGTGTGTTCAGCTTATAAGGTCTATACGAATAGCTTTCTTTATATTAAGTTTTAACTAATAACCATAAGAATCTTTTTTTTAAAGTTTGTGACATATATAATTATATCATTGTATGAATGAACTGTACATTTGACGTATTGAGCATCTGACATTTAACAAAGAAAAGCGACATCAATTTTCCCACTGGTACATAAATTAAAGCCTACCAGTGGATTAAAAATGCATGTATATGAAATGGCATGCCGGCTAAACCACCCTTCGCGAAAATAAATAAATAAATAAATAAATAAATAAATAAATAAATAAATAAAGTTATTCAAAATTAGCAAAAATTTAAAACTTTTTTTTTAAAAATATATTTTGTATCTTTTATATCTTTTTTTTATCTCTTGTTTTTCTCCCACAATTAATTATTTTAAAAAAATCACTGAAATTAAGAAACAAATTTTAGTGTACATTTAATAAATACATGCAGTGAGGTGTTAAAAAATAATGTATTAATGCAAAATAAATGAGTGTAGATGTGAGTGTGTGTTGTTACAAGGTCATCACACTGTCTAAGATCTAGAAGCTCTAACGCTTCTTATAAAAAACAGCTTTACTTATATCAGTCATCAGGCTTTTCAAACCTGAAATGCACATCATTACCAAACCTTCCCATTTCAGGTTTCACAGGTGCCATGATCAGTGCTGGTGTTGCAATTTCCAGCTTCATTTGCTTCCCAATATCTACACATCAGCTAGATATCTATCACTCACAGCGCCCTCAGACTAACCACTGGAAGCTCGTTTTTGTGTGTGTTTTTTCATCCATAACTCCATTTACTGTAACAGATGGCAGGTCTAGACTAATGCACTAATTACAGCTTTAGGGCTTAAACAGGTGCTGTGCAATTACATTCTAATGAACCGAGATAAAATGTTTTAACAAGGTTCTTCTCTTTCTGATCAAGTCCGCACCTCGAGTGATGTGCAGTTAATGTTTCGGGAGAAAGAAACTGTGCTTCTGTATCTCCTCTCTGAGTTAACTGGAAGTTTCTTCTTTATCTTGCTGCAATTCTCACGAGTCATTCATATGCCACATTTGAAAGAAGTGTGTTAGAGGAAAAAAAAAAAAAAAAAAAAAAAGGCTCCCACTGAGGTGTCTTAGTTAATAGTCAGGATGTGATGACATTCATAGACAGCAAAAATAAAAATTGCAAAACAAATTTGTCCCTAATGTGGAAAAAAAAAAAAAAATCTAAGTGTATTCATACTTAGGAACCCCAGAGTTTCGAAAGAAGCCATGATGTTATTTGAAACTTCAGAATTTTCTGTTAAATACTTTTGAGAATTTGCGCAAGGGTTTCACCTAACCTCGTTTCTTTCCTGAACACTAATGATCTTTTTGAGAACTGGGAGAAAGCTGCACCGACATGGCCCACAGCAGCCTAAATTAATTCAAAATCAGGACTCCCACAAGTCCACACCCGGACAGCGCGCACGAGAGAGAGAGAGAGAGAGAGAGAGAGAGAGAGAGAGAGATCGAGCGAGAGAGAGAGAGAGAGAGAGAGAGAGAGATGGAGTGTTCCCATACAGTCATGCTTATTCCAAGGAATTCACTGAAAATATATCAGTAATACTTCCATCTAGGAGGTCACATCCTAGACATTAATTTCTCATTCATAAATGCACGTGACGCCTCAGGGCCTGCTGTTATAGGAAAATAATCAAGAATGCGTTGGTGTGATGTGGCAAAACACAAAGTCAGAGTTACTATTCCACCCAGAAGTTGATTATTTTCCTATATCATCACATCACAGAAGGATTTGTTTGTCTTATATGAGAGTAATTTACCAAAGATTACAATTCTCAATTTATTAAAGAATGGCACATCATACTTTTTAGACTTTTAGAGATTTATTTAATGTTGTGGACTGTCTGCAAGACTGATATTATAGCAGCACTAATCAGTCGTTCAATAACCATTTTTCCCACTCTCTTTAAAGTTAATTAGACAAATAATACAGCCTGAATAAATTTTTACTACAGAAAAGATAACATAGAACAAGCGCATTAATATAAACCTGTGATTTGCAGTTGCACTACTGTCGAAGCTGCTGTTATAGAAATTTAATCAACACCTTCAGACTAATCTGACCAATACTTCTTGATTGAAAATCCGGGCTCGGAACATGGGACAGAAAATAGGAAACACAATCCTCAGAAATGCAAGAATACACTCAACAAGACTTCACAATCAGAAATGGAAACAATGGGGTATGAATTGGCAAACTAATTAAGGATGAACATAGAACAGGTGCACACATTTGGGGAGCAAACCAATGGCAGGACAGAGGCAGAGACAGAACTGAAACCAAAACAAAAGCACATGACCATAACATAAACAGATGTTTTTTTTTTTTTTTTTTTTGACATATGTAATATTTACTACGTGTGATTTATTACATATGCAATCATTCGTGATTATCTGCCATTCTAAAACTGTAGGAACCAGCTAACAGGCTAACTCAGAGATTGATAACGCCTAAATTTATTAGCTAACCCACCGGTCAAGTCAAAGCTCCATTGTGCTGCAATGCTTAATTGCTTAATCCTGCATAATAGCTAGTTAGCTAGTTAAGCGCATTAATAAAGACTAAGAGTAATGAATATCATTAATATCATCTCCTTGCCAAATTTCTAACGTAGCAGATTGTGCTGTCAACAAAAAAAGTCAACATTAAGTGTTTTAAATTTTGGATGTTTATAGGTGCCAGGCTGTGTTTCACAATTTTTACATCTGAAAATGGAAAACCTTGTATGGTACTGTAGCCCCAGATTGAGATGGTTTCCAATCACCTGGCCAGGATTTAGTCCGTGATTTAAATAGCCACAATAAATACAGATCTGGCAACCTTGATTTCCCCTCTCAAAGTATGCGTGATGTACACTGGTCTTAACTTCTTTGCTTTAACATGAAGAAATGTCCTTTCACCCACGGCAACATGCTGTGTTCGTCTTAAATCAATGAAAAGGTATGAATTAAAATATAGATATTAGTGATGTAACATAACCACATCCGTCCAATATAGGGGTGTAATAGGGATTTTTTATTTTTTTTATCCTATCTCAAATCGAAACCCTGTTTCATGACATTAAAACAAGGCGAGAACGTAAAGTTCCTATGCCTTTAATATAGCTTTAACGGATATCAGACCAGACAGCTGAGAAATCCTATGAAATATAAATTGCTGCATAAATAATAAATGAAGCTGGTGAAAATCCAGGGTCCGTGATTCCACATCACAAACATTTTCATTTCTGACTCAGACATGGCATTCAAGAACATATTGGAGGTCAAGAACAATGCGAAACAGATTAATAATAATAATAATAATAATAATAATAATAATAATAATAATAATACATACATACATATATACAGTACATACAGCATATACATCAATGATAAATTTAAGAAAAATTCAAAAATTTTAATTTTGACATGTGTTTGTGTTGATACAGACATACACACACACACACACACACACATATATACACACATATACACACACACACACACACAATATTGCATGTTGTCAGTAGAGTTAGGAATTTCCTTGGTTTAAAATTACACAGTCATGCTAGCTGGCTAACTGCCCATTCCTAGTCTGGGTTAGCTAGCTTTATTTATTTATTTTTCCTTTTCTAATTTTCATGACTGCAGCGCAAAAATCAAACAGGCTTAGTGTTTCTTCATCCGTGCACCGAAGTCATAGCAGGTGCTGCATAGGGGGCTTAAAAAATGATGCAATTAATGAAATCTTGCAAACCATTCTGGAGTATGAGGGTAAGACAATAAATAATAAGCTAGTGGCCAGTAATGATTTACACGAAGGTTTCATTAACTAACATTATTACTTAATTAATCAACATTAACAGATGTTATACTTTGCTTTAATAAACCGTAATTAATGATAATAAAGTCACGAATGTTAACACATGTATTAATTAACATTTGTTTAAACTAAATCCATCTGCATCGATTGTTTATTCACATAAATTAGCAAAAATTAAATAACAGCATGTTCCTAAATGTTGATAAATTACAGAACTCCGGTCTCCAGGTGTATATATTGAAAGCTTCTTCGGATTCTTGAACCATGATCCTGTTCAAAAAGGAGTTCATATTGATCAGTGTGGGTTTACTTTTACTCATTGGTTAATGGATGTGTTGCTTATTTGGGTTATTCTGAATAAAAAAAGGAATATATACGTAAGAGTTAATGTCACTGATGGTGTATTAATTGTTCATGGCGTGTTTGTGTTTACTGACATTATTCAATACATTAGGAGACCTTAAGCTACAGCTGTAACGTGCAGGGTCGATAGGCAGAACGCAAGCGTGTAAGATCAGTGTGCTTGCTGTTTATTAAGAGCAATCCATAAATCATCAGCAAAAAAGTCCATGGCAGGGATGAAAACACAGGCAGACAATGACAAACCGGAGTAATTCATGATGAGAGACACAAAAACACAGACACTGGTCAAAACCAGGAAGAAACTCCTAAACAGAATACAGGAAAGAAAGCAAAAAAAAAAAATACAGGAGAGCTTAAATTAGACAAATAATAAGCAATCACTTATCACTGAACTGAAAACAGGCGAGAACAATCAGTGAACAAACCAATCACAAGACAGGGGCGGAGACAGGACATGAATCAAATCAGTACGTCCGTGGGAGGGGTTCATGACAACATCGTTACTTTAGTGAGCTACATGGAAATGAAAAATAACGTTATTAATGAGTAAGATTGCTAATGAACGTTTCGGTTCTGGAACAGTTAAAGATCACGCTTGTGGTTACTTTTTAGCTAAATACCACTCTTTTCCTGTTTTCATTTTCTTTCCAACAACACGTTTGGAGCACTGGTGAAGCTTACAGAGAGTATTTAATGCTTTTTTTTTTCACAACTGTAATTACTGCTCCACTTTTTACTGCCACACTAATTACACTTACACTTTAAGCCCAAAACGAAACATGCATTAAATTACATTGTACATTTACATACATTACCTAACCTGGATACATCCATCCGTCTATCTATCTATCTATCTATCTATCTATCTATCTATCTATCTATCTATTTATCTATCTATCTATCTATCTATCTATCTATCTATCTATCTATGTAAGACTTGAATCACTTTCTTAATACAAGCCTTTGCCTTGAGTGTACTGCTTTTTTTTTTTTCTCCAAAATTTGTTCAACTAAAAAACACTAAAGCAAGAATAAAAAAAAAAAAAACCTGAAAACAAGAGATGACAGGTTATATATTAAATATTACACAGATATTAACTTTTCAAACTTATGTACAACACACACACACTCACACACACACACACACACACACACACACACACACACACACACACCATGTATTATTTTAACTTAGCACAGCCTATAATTGCACTTTAACACTTTTTAATTTTAAACTCTCAGAGGCAGGAAAGTACACATGCATGCCTTTTCTTTTTTTTCTTTTCTTTTTTTTTGAGATACATCTTGCAATTAGTTCCCTGAAGACCCCGCTCTAGGCTTTGGGTGTTGTTTATTTGTGTCACATTGTGCCTGCAGCTCCTGGTGTTCTTCTTAGAGTGTAAATTGACCTCACACTTCAGGAAGATGAAAATAGACTTGAATTTTTACCCTCACCCAAACGCAACACTTGACATGCAGGCTTCGCATCCATCTGCAATTCAAAACAAGGCAGTAAGTGTAGAATATAGATGACTTTTGGGATCCATTCCATCCGAGAGTACCCTGCACATGATGGAGCGCTGAGGTGATGCTGTGTATAAGACCTAAATACATTAAATGGTTAAGATGTAAACACGCACACACACTATGGGATTCAGTTTTGGCAGCAGTCGAATGTCTGAGGATCATTTCCTGGAGCAGGTTTTCACACATTCGTATATATTTTTTTCAGGTGAATTGGCATGTGTGTTTTATGAATTTTATGATTTTGCCATGATGAAACCATATTTTTTTTCGAGCAATTTTATTCTGTCTTGTTTATTTCTTTACTTCAATATTTCTCACTATTTTCTTTAATAGATCCTGATCTCCTCTCATCACATGGCCATACTGTAGTACTTTTCTTAGCAACAATATCAGGATTGTTTATGGGTCCAAAAATATGCATGAGGACATTGTTACATCTGCATCCCAGTGTATTCACTTTTTAATATTTTCATTGATTTAGCTTGCTAAATTGGTCTATTTTTTTATATTTTTTGAGCCACTGCGTTTAAAATGAATAGACAATAATAGTTTTTGTCATGCATGTTCAGGGACCTCCAGATACATTCAACTCTCACTCAAAAACTACTCCTGCCAGGGAAATAAAGTGTTTAGCAACATGAATGATCTAACAATGTATTAAATGACTACAAGGATTTATAAAAACGAATTTAATTTAATAAATTTAAATGTATCCACTTTATCCTGGTCAGGGTCACGGTGGATCCAGAGATATTAGGAACACTGGAAAAGCACGAGGTGGGAATACACCCTGGATGGGATGCATGTCATGTACACACATTCACACACTCATTCATTCCCAGGTGCAATTTAGCCTAATCCAGCTACCAGCACATGAGAGGAAACTGGAGAACCCAGATGAAACCCAAGTGGACATGAGGAGAACATGCGAAGGTCCACACAGACAGTAACCTTAACTCATTATTATTATTTTTTGTGCATATATGGCGTGTGAGAATACTCCTCTGTCTACTTATAGCAGTTGGTAACTAAATGACCAATAAACATTTAATTAACTTCGTAATGCCAGACCCTGGAGCATTGAGGCAACAAAGCTATCTGCTATAATAACAACCAGATTTTAAGTACTGTGGCACTGGTACCATGAAAAGTTCAAATAAACCCAACACCACTAGAATGAAGTAGTAAGGAAAGCTAAACTTCCAACTTTAACTGATTTTAACTTTCATATGATCATTTGAATTCTTGTGAAATTACAGACATGGTCTCGATTCTTAAATTACAGACATTGTTTCACGAATTCATAATACTTTGCACAGTACAGGGTGTTGAGGAGCCTGATTGCCTAAAGGAAAATACTGTTTCCAGTAGAGTCCTGGATGTTCCAGCAGCTTCTGCCAGATGGCAGAGGGTTAGAGAGTCCATATGAGGGGTAGGAGAGGTCGTCCACAATGCTGGTGGCTTTGCAGGCACAATGATGGATGATGCTGTCAGTGACTAAAACTATATAAAAGCCAAACAGGAAATATCTACCGAATATTTATATATAAAATGAGCGTTATAATGTGATGATAATTCTGAGCCTTGTTTTCCTTTTGTTCCCTGTTTTCATGTTTTAGTTATTTCGCCAAATTCTCGTTTACAAGTGGAATATGCTTTCGTAATATTGACTACTCGGGACCTATGATCCGGATTATGACCACGATTTGTGGATTACCATTAATGAAGAAATAATAACTGCAACACACTGCACATTCTAGGTAGGCAAACTTTTACACTGGATATTATATTCATGTTTTGGTTATTCATGGCAGTAGGTCTGACTTCAGAATTTATACCAAATACTGTATCTCGTAGTCTTTTTCTATCCTGAATGTTTGCTCGCATTTCTTCCTTTGTATTATTAAACCACTTAAGTCTTCCACTTTTTCCCGACACTAATCCCAGAAACTTCCAGTGAACCATTTTATATTTAAGTAACAGGGAGGTATTTAGCCTTTATCCATAACTGATCCGGCCAATTTGCTTACTTCGCTAAAACCCTCGTCATGTCTCTCGTGTCATGCTTGCTCAGTCTCTTGAGCACTACACGTTCTACGTATTGATCTTTCTATCTTACTTCATTCCTGCTCCAATTTCTGTGGCTTTCCTTGTGGTTATTTCTGAAACTCAGCTGAATAACAGTTACGACTGGCACTGACATTTAAGTTAAACACCCATTTACTCTTACACTCTACTCTAAGCCATTAGCCCATATTTGTGTTATTTATTATTCATTTTTCTAAGATTCCTCAGTTCTACAAAATGTCCTGGCTTACTCGCTCTCCACAACAGCTCCACTTCTGCACTTATGATTCCCTTTTTCCTGCTGTGGATGGTCCCACATGGACACCCTAAACACCCTAAACACTTCCAAAATCAGTTTATGACTAAATCTCAGTGTATAATCTCAGCTGCACACTGTAGATTTGCACCTAAGAGCTGCTGCTGTTATCCTAAAGACTGCCCAGTGCTCTCATCTGTTAATACTTAACATCCTGTAAACACACTCGGCACTGGTTTTCTTTACTCTTCTACGCCTGTACACTGTAATGATTTGTAATCCCACTATCTGCTGTCACTCTGAAGACAACGGGATCCCTTTTGAGTCGAGGTTTCTTCCTCGTGTCTTCTCAGGGAGTTTTTCCGCACCAGAAATTTAGCTTGTCAAAAGATATTTATGGTCTCTCTTCATTCGAAGATTATTCAAATCATTCATACGCCCTTAAAAAAACACAGTTGCACTGTGGTTCGTTTAATAGCGAGGGGTTCTTAAGCGTTCTAAAGATGCTCATCCCTTTCTAATAGGGAGATGCTCTGTTGTAGGGTTCTACATAAAACCTTTTAAGGGTTCTCCCAGAGGAACAGACCAGCGTGTGAGAGTATTAGTGTTAGTCTAGATCTAGGCAGACGAGATTACACTGTTAGAGTGTTTGGATGGCTAATGGCTCGGGTTTTTTTTAA
>CM040986.1:21995516-22088244 GCA_022985145.1 Pangasius djambal | reverse complement strand
CTGTTATGAGAACTGTTTTTTCCAGCTGTCCAAGACTTTTACGGACATAAATATGTGCTATGACATGTCCCAGGTTATTTCACAGCACTGTTACATCCTCAAATCTGATTGGTCAGAAGGTGTTGATTAATTTTCTCTAACAACACCTCTGACAGTAGTTCTGGCTGCAAAGAAAATCACAGGTTTATATTCATGCGCTTGTTCTAATACCTTATTGTTTCTTTATTAATGACTGGCTCGAAAGGGGCACTCTCCACGTAAACAGATTTAAAGTTTTCTGTAAGGAGACTTTATTTACATTTTTGGAAGGAGTCTCCAGTGTCAGAGCTTCGTAACATTCAAAGGTAAAGCTGTAACTTTATATTTTCTGCCACAGGAAATTCTTCAGGATCGAGGACTTTGCAATTTCGCAGCTTTTGCGTGGCATGACAATCTGTGTTATTTTGACTTAGTAACTTCATGAGAGAGAAAAAAGAGTGGCTGATGAGGGAGTAGCTGTTTATAGCTGCTATAACATAAGTGGTAACTAGTTTTGTGGATGTTCCACAACATGTTACACAACATGTTTAAATGGATAAATTGTATGGCATCTCGTTTCTTAATCAAAAATTGTAATCATTGGCAATATGCTATGGTATGAATGGAATAAAACATTTCTGGACATGCTGTGATAGGAAAATAATCAACTTCGGGGTGATAACAGTAACTCTGCTTGTATCATGAAGTTGTATCTGCTTGCATCAGAGTATCATACTATTGCCATAGGTATTTGAAAAAAATCAGATATGACTTTTTCTTACTTAGATATTAAAATTGAAACAATAAAAATGCCTTTATGATAACTAACATATATTGGAATATGCCTGTACCATAATTAATGTTTATTTAAGCTTACGTTTGTCATGACCAGAGGTTTATGTAGGTCTCATCTCCCTCGTAGGTTTCTTATTTCTATAGCATGCCTCATACACAGAGGTCATTCAAAGTGCTTCACATAAGCAGAAGAAACCAAATTAGGTAATAAAAAGATAAAAAAATGGATAAAATACAATAAAAAATACAATTTTATTAAGAAATACAATTATACAAAAAATACTATCGTATTAAGATAATAAAAAAGCAAGTAAAATAGTGATCAAATACATTAAAAATAAGATTAAAACTGGTGTAGAAGTAAAGTCCTTAAGGGCAGGCAAACATGGTCATGAGCAAGTTGTATGGATCAGCTAACAGCTATTTAATATTAATAAATGCCAAAGCCCAAGTACAGAAATCATCAAGGCTCACTGCATGAAAAGAGTCAAATTTGGAAAAGTATGGGCATGGTAAGCTCCCACTGAACTGGATGTATTTCTTTTGCTGGATGTATGTCGAAAAAAACATGAAACGGTATCATGGTAAAGTATATTTCCAAAACAAACCAGATTCCTCACATATACGGTAATATACAGGAATCCATCAATGTTCACAGGCATACACAGCTGAAATTCTGCTCGCTGTGAGGTATGATGGCTGCGAGGTGTGAAGGCAATTCATATGTTAATGGCAGTAACTGGCTTTACTCTCACAGTGGGGGGAGAACAGGGGGGGGGGTGACTTTAGGATTTAAAGTCGGCCCTGGTGATGCCTTATTCTAGGTTACAACAAACAACATTACATAAAAACAGAATAAACGCCCTGTATAAATGTATTATGTAAATGTATAATGTATCTGTACAAATGTGTTCTCAAAAACATATTAATATTTAATTGAATATGTACATATTTAGCTAGCCTTAATATCGCTCCTCTGAGCCATGTGAAGAACTTTGCACATGTTAAGCAAGGTGTGCATTAAAGGCTCAGCCACGTTCTGTCAGGCGCCTCTCAAGAAAAATTGGCTAAGCATGTTTGAAAGGATCTCGAGTTAACAAGAGGTGCTGATCCCTCTGTCTAAGTGAATTTGTCTGACAGAGTCTCAAACGGCCCAGAAATGGTTGAGTGTGTTCATGAACCTTCCATGTAGTACCTGAATGATGTATCCACTTACTGAGGTATGATGTATCCACTTACTCAGGTAAATATTACAGCCCAGTACCTGTTGTGAGCTGGTCCTACTTTTGTACTGCATGATATTATATTTCAAGGACCAAATACATTGTTTGACATTTGTCAATTTGAAGGTTCTTTGAATAGTCTGGAAAGTTGGCCATCATGGGTTTCCTCCGATACATGCTAGTAGGTGGATTTGCTACTCTAACTTGCCACAAGGTGTGAATGGGGGTGTGAAAGTATGTGGGCATGGTGCTCTGAAATGGCATCCATTTCAAATCCAGGGTGTATTTCCAATAACTCACCTAATGTTCTCAGGATAGCTTTTTAGATCCATCACAACCTGACCATTATAAAGTGTTTACTTAATAGGAATTGGATGTTCCTGCAACATTTTCAGTTGTAGGAACATAGAAATACACATTTCCGCAATGATAGCTTTGGCCTAATTTGGACATTGTCAAGCATTAATTACTTAATGTTCTTGAGAAAACTGCAGAAATGCTATTTTTGCAACAACTGTTCTGAAACCTGTCACATACATTTGAATGCGCTGGTAATATTCTCTTTTAGACACATACTTGTATTTTAAATGTATTATCTTTTAATTTCATATGAATTTAGCTGCAGAAATAAGGTGATAGAAAAGAATTGCCAGTGACTTTAACATAATCTTTCATAGCTTTTCCAACTACTTGAGCCGTTCACGTGTGAGGCCATGTTGGCTAACCATCCAAATACCAGCACTGTGAATAGCCACTTCAGTGAAAAGACTTGTGTTCAGTTTGTCGATGATAATATCTATCCTGGAGGATTAGATTAGGGGATTATGGGATTCTTCTCATCCTATTCAAGCTTTGCCTCACTGATATAACCTGCAGCACTCAAAAGGTCATGCTCATGAATGGAGGGATCTACGGCTTTAAGAGAACTGCTGTCAGTGGTGATTTTATTCACATTACTGGAAAATTCTGTTTTCTACATAACACTATGGTATACTTTGATTATAAAGCTAGACTTTATTTGAAACCTATATTGTAAGACTGAAATAACCATGCCATAAACGGGTAATGAGTTGTCATGCTAGTTCAACAATATGAATTATAATGAGTTATAATTATACCAGTAATTGTTAACATAGTTACCATAATGGCTAATGACATGACCGCCTGTGTCACATCATATCCTTCTTTCCAATGTGCTCTAGTTACCATGTGTGCTTTTAATTAAAAAAAAAAAAGGTTCCCACACAATGTAGCCTATAAACCATTCTTTTTGTGTAAATCTATATCAGCCATTATTCTCATTTTCATTTAGCAATGTGACAGCTAAACATGAATATAGTTTTAGGCTCATGGTTACATTTCAGCAGGGTTACATGACATTAAAAACATTCATTTAGAACTGTGATTACATTTTTGACCTTTTTTTTTTTACTGAAAAGCTATCCATCTCCTGTCATTACTGATCTCATGTTAACCCTTAAAACCTGATGAATGTAATTTCTGGGCATTGTGAATTGGTATTACTCTCACCCCTTTACCTTCAGTTACTGTTGCTTTTTTTTTTTGCTAAACATGTGCCCTACTCCAATTTATGTCTTTACAACTCACAGAGCCAGGCAACATTCCCTACAATGCAGAGGCTGTACTACCAGCAACTTCATCTACCCCCCACTGTTGTCTCAGTGCCAACAAGTAGTGGTAGGTGGGTTCTGAAAGTGCCAGTCTGCCATCCAGAAAATTAGTTCATTTTGGCTTTAGCTTTATTTTATTTTCTCCACTTTTTGGTGCTGACTGAGCCCTGGATCACCCCAGATAATTCAGTCACATCAACTGTTCTCTCCTTTGCTTCTGTTTTCTCTAACAGTCCACAAGAAACAGGAAATGGAGTGGCACAGGCTTGCTTCTGTTCAAAAAACGACCCTTCCACTGTCTTATCTCAACCTCTTCTTATTTGAATTCTATATTGCTACTATTGATAGATTGTTACATCTCCCATTTATCTTCATATTTTCTTTTATCTATCATCCACCTTTACCCCAAGGTGACTATATAAAGCTCCACTCTTCCTTTCCCTCACATCCTCTCTGCACTTCCTGTCAACAACTCCTCATACCCCTCCTCAACTCACTGCAACCTCCACTCCATCTGTCCTTCTTTTCTAGCTTCCAGGATCCTAACAACCCTAGCACATCCTGATTCCTTTTCTTCTCTATTTTTTGAATCAGCTACCAATACTTACATTTCTTTACTTTCATTTCTCCATTTCCTCCTCTGCCCTCTATCTTCTAGACCAAGAAATAGTTCTAACCCTGATCCTTTAATGTTGCACATGCCACATAGCAACCAGACTGAATTAAGAGCAGCTGGAGAAAATCACAGCTTGATGCTGGTCTCCTCTCATACATCTTCTACTGAAATTATCCTCTAATGTGATTACTGCTAAGACATTCTTCTAGAAGAGAACGCTGACAGCATCAGCATCTGATCCATGCAAACTCCACAACATTTCTTCACTACTTAACCCTTCTCGTCCTCCTTCACACTTCTTCTTAACTGCTGACTTTGTAACCTCAGCCTCAAGGATCCTTCTAATGCTAGCCCTTGTGCCTGTTACTGATACTTTTACGCCACTAGATCAGCCAAACTACCATTGCTGCTTGATCATTCTTGACCTCTCTACAGAATTCAACAGTCAACCACAAAGCTTTGCTGTCCATCCTATGAGCCTTGGAATTACTGGCCCAGCATGATGGTGCCTTGCTTTATACGTAGAGGAATGGTCCTATCAACTGACATGGTGAGGATCCACATCTGCTTCATGCTGAGTCTCCACTGGTGTCCTACTAGGGTCAGTGTTTGGTCCTCTTCCATCTTCCCTCAATACCTGCTCTCTGAGTGAGGTCACATCCTCAAATGGTCTTTCAAACCACTTCTATGCTGATGACACTCAACTCATCTCCTTTCCTCCCTCAGACGCTCATCTTTCTACTTATCCCAGGATGTCTGGCAGACATATTGTCATGAACAGTACATGCATTCTGCTGTTGATCCTTGAGGATGCATCTCTACATCAAGTTCTTGTAATCACCCTGGAGAATTCTTGGATTGCACCATCTGTCCTTGCACACAATCTTGGTATAGTTCTGGAGCACCAGATATAACCTTCTCACCTCATACTGCTAACCTGACTTGACATGTAGGTTTTTTACAACTTTGGGAGGATATGGTGATTTCTCTCCATGAAGGCCACTCAGGTGCTTCTTGAAAATGGACTACTGCAATTCGCTGTTGCCCGGGAATGACCTGCCAGAGGTGAGTTGCGTTAATCCAATCCAGTCTTGAGATGACAATAGATGACAAGTGACTGAACAAGCACTAGAGTAGCCTGCATGGAGCTATGAATACCGAATGCTTCTGCATAGCTTGTTTTCATTCTCCCCAAGTTCTCCCACACTTCCCCTTTCCTGCATCCCCTCCACTGGCATCAGATTTTAAACACTGATGCTTTTCTACAAAAATTAAAAAAAGATGGACAAATCCCCACCTACCTTAAGGCACTTATCAAACCCCAATCTGCACCACATTCCATTTGAGCCACAAGCACTGCATAACTTGACCCTACATCTCTAGAGACATGCATCAAGACTCTTCTGTGTTTTGACACTAAGGTGGTGAAATAAACTTCCCCTGGCTGTCCAAACAGCTAGCTCGCTGTATGTCTTCAAGACCTCTTCATTAAGCACTTAATTGGATACACAATGCAGGATAAAACCCTCAACTTTAATGTACCCCTCCTGTTTATGTTCTAACCTATTTTGGGGCAGTCGTGACCTAATGGTTAGAGACTCGGCCTTGTAAAGTGAACCTGAAAGTCGTGGGTTTGAGTCTCAGGTCCGGCAGGGAGAGGGCCAGTGCTCTCTTTCACCCTCAATACCACGACTGAGGTGAGACCCTTGAGCAAGGCACTGAACCCCCAACTGCTCCCCGGGCGCCGCAGCAAAAAAAGGCTGCCCACTGCTCCGGGTGTGTGTATGCGTGTGTACTTGAATGGGTCACCATACTTGGCCACAAGTCACTTCACTTCACTTTTACTAACATGAGGAGACTATAAAGCACTTCTGGATAAGGGCATCTGCTGATTGCTCTAAATGTAAAGGTAATTTCTCAGCATGATTTCAGTGATTGTTACACAATATTTATTTTTAAGTTTTGTGATTGTGATCACTAAAGATTTGTATCTGTGTGGTCATCTCTGAAGGCACTGTGCTATTATCTCCCAGATATACAGTTTTTTTTGTAGTCTGTGTGTGGTCGAAGTGGAACTTTAAAGATGAATACAATATTTTCAATTGCTCTCACATTTATAGGTTTCACAGAAAAAAAAACATAATTATTTTCGATCAGGGGCTTTCATCTTCTTTTGGTTCCCATTGTGGTCAGTAAAGGCTGCTGCCTGATACCTCTAGTAGTATCTGGATCAGTGAAGATAACCACTTTTCCTGCAAACTGTAGGATTAGTTCTAAGGGTACATTAATACAACTCCCTAAACTCCCAGGTGCCAACAGTGGGTCCACACTTACATTTCTCACCCTTCTAACTACAGGCATTGTCTGATTCTTTCACTGCAGATACTGAATATTCTATAATAAGCTTTATAACTGAATAATAAGCCAAGGCAAATTTCTGATTTTTCATAAAGTAAATTTTATCTTAATGTATAAACTGTGAACACATCCTTTAGTCCATTTGAATGGAACACTGATGTGTTTTCCCTTCAGTGCAGTTCTATAGGAAGGAGATTAAGAGCAATCACACTCAGGACCAAAACAACCGATCCAAAAGCATCTAAGTGAAGTGGTCTCGGTCCAGTTCCAAGTGCAGTTCAATTGCGGTGCAAAAATGGTTTGACTCTGAATCGACCCTGGTGCAGGAAGTAAACCAAGCATGCTGTGTGTTTTGGGTTGCAGCATTTTTTTTTTTTTTTTTTGTAGAGGTAAGCTGCTAAAATGAGCCAAAGCACAAAGCTTTTTCCCTTTTGGTTAGTATAATTATCTGCAGTGTGAAACCAAACTAAACCCAATTGCAAATGAACCAAAAGAATCAATTTTACTCTAATTTGGACTTGGCAAACAGATTACTAGGTGTGAAAGCCCGATAAATCACCATGCTTTTGGCAGGAAATGAAATAACAGATCCCAAAATATAAGAAAAGGAATTCAGATGGATATCCAGTGGAACGAATACAATGCAGGACAACAGACTGAACACGTTTATATAACATGCATCTATTAACTGATCTCAAGCAAGCGAATTACTTTGAGTTGAATTAATCCCTTCACTTCCCTTCAGATCTCATCTCTCTCCAGATTTTCACCTTGATTCAAGTCACGGTGACATTTTATTAGTCTCTAGCTTGAAGAGTCCCTTCTGTGTCAGTCATTTGATTAATATAGAGGCAATGAGAATGTGTGATAGGCAGAGGTGTGATTCTCAACAGTATGTGACACACTGTCAGGTCAACCAAGTGAGCTGGGTGGCTATTAGATGATCTACTGACTGACCTCATCATCACACACCAGGGATTTCACCCAAGACTGGCATTGTGGTGAATATAAGAAGAGTCACAATAGTAGTGGGAAAATTACACACTGATGGTGAACATATTGTAATATTGTATTGTTTTTTTTTTTTTTTTAATATTAAAAATATTAAGCAGAGATTAAGTTTTATTATTAATGATCAAGTCTACTTAATCTAATTTACTGGATGTTCATATTATGTTTTGCACCTCGTCTAAACACAATATAAATACCTCTATATTTATATTGTTCTTTAATGTCCCACTCTTCTTTTTACACCCTATTTTTATGAAATGTTGATCTTTTACTGACCAACACAATGCTTTTCTTTTGTATGGTTGTAAGCAAATATACTGTAGACGGTAGGTAACAATTATAGAGACAGTTTTAAGTGTGAAAGCAATTTATAGCCAAGTGTTTTGACAACACTATATACTGCATCGCAGAAGGAAACCTTTAGGGGAATAATGGCTACAGGGAAAGCATACACATTTCAATGAGCTTAAAAAAACTGCAATTAACTGTAATTTTTAAAAGCACACTTAATTCAATTCTGCAAATATACTAGTATTGTTTAAACTTAAGTCACGGGCTTTAAATGCATGCCTTTGTCATGCATGTCTGACCTGGATATGAAGGTGGAAATGTATGCACATCTTTAAAACATATTAAAAAAAATAAATAAAAAAAAGGTGAAATAACCAGGGAAAGTTAAAAAAAAAAAAAAAAAAAACAGAGAAAACAACAAAAGTATTACACAGATGATCAATACTGGCAAAAAAGGCTTAGAAACGTAGACTGAAGGGAACAAACAAGACGAAGAAATGAACAAACTAAAATAAAGCTGCATTTAAGACGAAGAGGCTAGAGATTAGTCAATGAGGTGCAGATCAGTGTGATTACTTGAGAGGCTGAGGCTATGTCCACATTAATCCAGATTGATATGAAAACTGCATTTTTGTTTTAAAACACTCTCCGTCTACACTGGCGTTTTCAAACGTTTTCCAAAAGTTGCTCATCCACACTGAAACGCTCGAAAAGCTCCATTTCTGCTGGACAAAAAAAATGCCATCTCAGTGTGGATGGAAGGCCAAAACATAGTGTTTTCATATTTATCCCGATTAACGTGGACATAGTCTAAGAGGAGGGGTGTAGCAGTCAACAAGGGTTTCAAGAGAGTTTTGTTTTTTGTTTTTTTTCTCTGGAGTAACTCTTTATTTGAACCCTGCATAACAAGACAACAAGATGGCATGTGGCTATTTAGCATTTTTGAAAGGAGTCTCCAGTGTCAGCGCTTTGTAACAGTCAGAGGTAAAGCTTTTCCTTAAAATTTTATGACACTGGAAAGTTTTCAGGATGGAGGACAATGTTTGTGACATGATGAGCTGCTTTTTTTGTTGCTGTTTTTATTAACTTCTTCAGAGAAAGAAAAAAAGAGGATGGTGAGGGAACAACTATTCATAGCTGCTATAATGCAAGTGAGAATAGGATGTAACTTGTTTTATGGACGTTCGCCAATATTAAACGTAACTAAAAATGGCTAAAAAGTGCGATTCTTGTTTAATAAATAAAAAAAGTTGGAAAATTCTGTGGTTTAAGAGGAATAAAACACTTCAGCTGATCAACTTTGGGATGTGTACTGTAACTCTATTTCACTTCAGGTTGCATCACACCTCCCTGTCATGGATTATTTTCCAATAACTGCATGCCACTAAATGTTATATTCCTTACTTAGATACAGTAATATACAGGATCGTAAAGGATGCTCTTTATGCTCATTTTGGTCATGGTTATATTCCAACATGGCTAGTGTTGTTGGGAATTCTGATATTCAAAGTGAAGGAGATATCTCACGCAATTAGACAGTCGATGTATCTATCTTTCTTTCTTTCTCCATGCTGTAAAATATGACGGTTAAATATGCATCACAAAATCTGCTTACTGAGAGCACACTTTGTGATAATTAATAACTGACATAAGCTATAATAGGATCAATGATAATGAGAGCTATCATAATAATTACTGGTAATGATAATACCACAATCTTATATCAGTGGGCGTTAAATGTCACAGCAGCTTGTGATACCATATTACATTTTCCATGACATGTTAACACTGCAGAAATAATGTTTCAGCAAGTCAACACTCATCATGACATTATCATTATGAGATTAAACTAAAACAGGACTATTAAGACTGTCTTCTTCTAATTATTAAAATTGTCAAATTTTTAAAATAATTATTCTATTGGAAGGCAATTTTGCTCATTGTCAGCAGTTTTTAAAACAAGATTTAATTAGACTTAATAATCTTTCTTTTTCACCATTGTATGAGACATATTACATAAACTTGTCCATATTCAAGATATTTTTCCCTTGCTAAGACAACATTCTTTTGTAGTGTGTTCTTTACAATATGTTTTGCATGAATATTCATAGTAATGTGGCCAGGTTCTGAAATAAAGCCTCATTTTCTAAATTGAAGACACAATATAAGTCTTATTACTGCTACACATGCCCAAAGAAAACTACCCAAAGGGCTCATATTGGAGAACAACAAAACAAAACTCTTTCAATAAAGAAACTTTACTAGCAGCTTGACTCTGTCCACCTCAGAATGAGCTTCTAGCTATGGCAGTAATTGATTTCTTTTCTATTTTCCTTGCTGAACCAAATTTTTCTTGTTCCACCTCGTGCAACCTTTGAGAGAAATCTAATTTGTTTGCAGAATTTGCAATTATTAGCCGGCTACAATATGGAATTTTTTCAGAATGCTGCAATGAAAAACTAACACTTTAGTCCCATTGTCATATCCACCATTATTACTGAAGATTTAAACGTTGTGTTTTCCAAAACTCAACTATGTTAACAAAAATGTAACGATTTAGCAACTAATATTAAATTGAACCACTGTGTTATCTACGTAAGTATCAGTGTCTTACATTGTACTTAAAATACATTTTATTATTACTAACTGATACACTAACGTTACCTATTATTATGTGTGCCCCTACAAGTAAAGTGATAAATCAATGGCTTACCCCTTGCTATTAATTTACTAGTAACTAGTGTCCAAAATTGCATAATGTCATCTCAGTGTTATCAGTATAGTAGTCATGAGTAGCCCATTATTTTTAGTTAACACAATTGTTTCTGATTAGTTACTAAAGTATTTTACTTTCATTAGCATTGCTGTTTATTACATTCAAGAGTAATTTAATGGAGTGCATTTTTTTTACATTTAAGTAAGTACTTAATAATTAATTAAGGAGCCACTTAAAAATGCTATCACAATAATTGTATATAATTATATACTTAATAATTATAGCAGTGCCTAGTCATTTATTATAGTAATAATTATCAGTAATCAGTGATATATTGGTCAGTATCACCTGATTAGTTACTGTTTAGTTAGTAAGTACTTAAGCATTCATTAAGGAACCATATTGTAATGTATTACGAAAAAAAAAAAAATCAGACTGAAAATAATTCGTTCAATAATGTTTGAAGAGGAACAGTGATTAAAGTGACATCTGGATTTAGATCTGTAGGAAAGACATCAGTAGAAATATGTTGGGTTAGAAATTGTGGTGGATCTCATTCAACTATGTGAAAGGAAAAAACAGAAAAGAAACTGTTCTTCTGGTGACTGAGAATGGCAGGATGGCTGATTTGAATATTTCAGAAACTGCTGAAATATCCTGAGATTTTCACACACAACAGTCTCTAGAGTTTACACCAAGGGTGTCCAATCTCATCCGCAAATGGCCGGTGGAGGGTGGAGGTTGGAGGTTTTCATTCCAATCCAGCAGGAGCCACACCTGATTCCACCTGTTTAATCCACTGAGCTTGCATTCCAACAGACTATAAGGTATGGCTTCTGCTTGATTGGATGAAAGCCTGCACCCACGCTGGCCCTTTCCAGATGAGATTGGACACCCCTGGTTTATACTGAATGGTGCGAGAAAAAAAAAAAATCCAAGGTGGAAACACCTTGTTGATTAGAGAGGTCAAAGGAGAATGTCCAGACTGGCTCAAGCTGACAGGAAGGTTACAGTAACTCAAATAAGCAATCTTTACAACCTTGGTGAGCAGAAAAGCATCTCAGAACACACAGCACATCGAACGTTGAGGCAGATGGATTACGACAGCAGAAGACGACATCAGGTTCCATTCCTGTCAGCCAAGAACAAGAATCTGAGGCTGCAGTGGGCACAGGATCACCCAAACTAGGGAGTCGAAGATTAGACAAAATCTTCAGCTGTCAAGTTTTGAGGGTTCATTGTAATCTTCCTTGATCTTAGGCAGTTTTAGTATCAAATATATGTTGTGTGCTACAAGTGTCTAATTAGAGAATCAATTCATCTAGAAACGTCTTTCTTATTTTGAGTTTCTTACCTTTATAACTTGAACCCATTCCTTGAAGCTGAACAAAAAAAGTACAAACAGGTGACAAATTGTACTTTTCTTTTTGCCTTATCTTGCAGTTTGGTGGTTGTATAATTAAATATATGAAATGGGAACTTAAAAACAAATCCCCCAAACGCTATGCACTTGAAGTGAAGCTAAATTTAGAGTCAGCATTTTAGGTCTTTTACATATGACACAAACTGTGTTTTAGATCACCACCTTTTAATTATTGATATGGAATATCCTAAGCGTAAATATTTTAAAAGCCTCTAGTGCTGCATTAACTAGGCCACACACACACAAACACACCCACATATACACACAGCCTAGTATGTGTCTTTAAATATTGGAGGATTTTAACAGCATGAAATCTTGTTGAAAGGGACACAGACAGATTTGACAGGGGGAAAAAAAAGAATGCTTAAAAAGCCGTCCTTGTATAATGTGCAAATCTATATATATTTTTTTTCTCTGTGCATAAGCTCTAATTTAAACACCAGTCCTTCACACTTGGGTCCACACAGGGAACAGTGCCAGCCTGAGCTGGCATTCACTCACATCCACACATTCAGGGACGTGAATCGCTGTCATCCAAGTGCAAGGTTATCTGAGTTTAAACTGTGATTGAGGCAAATGTTTGACAAGCCAACAGGAAGCTGAAGACCAAGGATTCGCTTTATTCCCATATCAAACGTCCAAGCACCATTCACAAACGCATGTGTAGGCTGACATTGCATTCTTCAGTGCAGGATTTATTTAAAATCTGATCTCTCTGATGCTGGATTTGAGAAACTGGAAGCCTCAGGCACTGTTACATTTCTGAGGAAAATATTTAATTTAATTCACACTAAAATACATTGAAACAAACAAATCAATATTCAATTAAGAGTAAATTCAAGCAGTGGGATCTTGTAAGACTGGAACAAGACAAATTACTTTCACTTACCGGGCTTTTCCGTGGCAGGCCCAGCCTACAAGAGGGACAGGAAAATTTATTTATGTCTTTTTTATTAAGGGCTCAACCTTGGAGACAGGTCAGTGTATTGGTGCTCGCATCATCTCAGCTTTAGGTAATTATTGCTGTGTATAAGGAAGCGATGTGAGTGATTCATTCTGACGCATGATTTATTATAAATGCGTTTGGGTGCCACTGGGTGTTATAATCAGGTGGGAACTCATAAACTGCTACAGCCCATAGGAGGAGCTCGCTAAGTGTGCCATGTGACACTGATTCATGCTCTGTTACACACAATGCGTCTCATTTATCAAGCTGCATATGAACGAATTTATTAGTAAATCCTTCACAGGAGCATTTACACAAGAAATGTGGCTTTCGTGACACTCCATTTTGTATGGAAGAACATGAGTATGCATTGGTTTTGAGTACGTTTACTTTTAAGGACACTCACTTGCCTTGAAATCATATATCTGTCATGTGTTATTGTAATTTTGAATATGATCACTCTGTCAAGTTTAAAACTCTTATTTATTTGAGTTGCACATTTTGTGAAACTCTGTCTTTTCTTTCTAATGATTGAATTGTAAAGTGATCCAAAACAATCCATAATTAAGACACATAACACAAGCCATTCAAACAGGACAAAAGTAACGGCACCCTATACAAGTAGGAAGAGTTAGTGTGTATACTAAGAAAATCAGCATGACTGAAGCTTCTAAATCTGGAGGAAACTTTGAGTTGGTTTGACAACATAAACATTTAAACACAACTTTATTAAAAGATTGATAATTGATTCCCAAGTGAAGTGAAGTGAAGTGACGTGTGGCCAAGTATGTTGACCCATACTCGGAATTTGTGCTCATCCAAGTGCACACACACAGTAGTGAACACACACACACACACCATGAACACACACCCGGAGCAGTGGGCAGCCTTTTTTGCTGCAGCGCCCGGGGAGCAGTTGGGGGTTCAGTGCCTTGCTCAAGGGACTCACCTCAGTCGTGGTATTGAGGGTGGAAGAGACGCCGGTCGCTGGTCATTCACTCCCCCCACCTGCAATACCTGCCGGCCTGAGACTTGAACCCACGACCTTCAGTCCGACTGTCTAACCGTTAGGCCACGATTGCCCTGAAGAATAGCCAACCTTAGTAAATTGACAAAGTGCAAGAGTCAATGGGTATGTATAGAAATAAAACACTTTGGAATTTGGTGTTATAGAAAAATAATCAGTGACAAGGTGGTGTTACGCCAAAGAAGTTAATTATTTTCCCATAACAGCACATTCTGAAGTGTTTTACACCTCTGATACCACAGTAATTTGTAAATTACAGTAAATTGAAAAACAACACATATTTTCTATTCATTTATAGTTACATTAATGTTGTGGAATGTCTACGAAAGAAGTTAGTTCAGATTCCTCTATCCTGAAGACTTTCCCATGGTGGAAAAATTATTAGCTGTTACACAAGATTATGAATAAATATTAATGCTTACAGAAACCTTAACCATGACAATGATTAGAAATTGTTTTTGCCTTGTTAAATAGCATTTTAATCGTTTATGTAATCATGTGTAAGTTGGTACTCTAGAAATGATAATGTCTACTATACTTACTATAAAGCTGCGATTTGTCTTGCAGCCAGAACTGCTGTTATAGAATATTAATCAACATTTTCTGAACAAACAGATTTGGGAATTCGGTAGCACTGTGGTATAATAAAACACACACAAGCAGTTGAGCACAGCACCATTTGAAAAGTCTGTACAAATTTGACAATTTGGCAGGTAGAGAACATCAGAGCGTAATGCACTTACTGGTTCAGGAGCTGTTGTAAAGATATATTAACCAAAATCTGGTTATCTCTGACAGGAGGTATTTAGCTCTAGACAGATCTTGACCCTAACCATACATCCAGATCAATACTGAAATGGCTGCAGGATACAAAATCAATGTTTTGATGGTTTTATGACCACCTCAGTCTCTGAAATTGGACCCTGTTGAAAACTTGTGGTCAAAATCGAAGAGCGAAGTCGAAATGCAACAAACCTAAGAATATAAAAGAGCTTGGAAACTTGTGCATGGAGGGGATTATGGCAGAAATATATCCCATTGATGAAGACAGCGAGAGAGAGAGAGAGAGAGAGAATTATAGCATTGTAATGTCTGATCAGGCATCTTGATGTCATCAACAAGCACTGAAACTTTATTGTCTATGGGTCATATTCAAAGTTGGCAAATTAAGTACAAAGGTTACATCAATATTTACGTGGTGGAAAGTTCCTCATATACATAGGCTGACTTCCTGGGGACCTCATTCAGATTATGCAAATCACAAATGCCTTCAAGGTTGCCAGGTTCTTCTTGAGTAGAAGCATCCAAGATGGGTTTTTCAATAATATCTAGACCTCTAAAAACCACCACTTGCCTTTAAGCCTTAATAAATTTAGGAATAGAAAATGTGGAATGAAGAAGCAGAGAGGGTTTTTTTCTTTCCCTGTCAAATATAATAAGACATGATAAAAGCAGTAAAAATTAAAATAAAAAAGACTAATATGATGATATATAAATCAGAAGATGACAATCATTGACATTAACATCCAATAGAAGTCTAGTATATTGCCAATATATTTGAATAGCCCTAGTTGTAATTGTCACAATAATGACTGTAAATTTCAATTAATTTAACAATATGGCTTCCACCTCATTATTTAGCAGCTTATAAAATAGCACTTGATCCAGCACATCCGATGATTTTGCATTTTATTTTCTAATATTGTCTATCAAACAGTTACTTCTCATGTAAGAAATTAATAGTATTGCAATTATGTCATAAATTACTCTGCTTAGAATTTATACCATATACCACAATGAATATATTTGCTACTGACCACAGTATCACGGCGGACATTTGTGTGGGCGAAGAGCCAGTAGCATATGAAGGAGAGCTCTTGATGTCATACTACAACAGTTCATACAAACAGTTTTGGCTCATTTATTTTTGCTTTAAGTGCTTCGGGGCTTTTTAATCAATGTACATGATGTAACACTGAAAACATTCCGGGTATCTCCTCTGCCGCACACAAAAACACACCACGTCGAACCTCTTTCCATGCAAATTACATTAAGTTGATTATTCTAAAATATATTCCCTAAAGCAGGTTGAGATAAGAATTAACCAGGTCTAAGAATACAAATTCAGATGGATTCATAGCATTTACATTTTTTATGTAATAACAAGAGCACCGTAAGGCATAGTGCCGGTAAATTTATCTTTGAGAAGTGTAAGAAACTGGACAGATAATTAGGAGGGAAAAAATGAAGGAGTGTCATAGGTGCATCTACCCATTTTTTTTTGTTTTTTTTGTTTTTTTTTCCTTCCTGTTTCAGTACCACCCAACCAGGTCCCTGGTGATTATTGCTACTTGTGCCACCTGTAGTCATGTTGTGCCTTAAAATGCAGTGTATTTACATTCCTGCGGTTATATTAGTTTCTGATGTCTTTTATGCACATTTCATTTTCCTATATTTAATATCTCATAGTCTTGTTTTTGGATTTATCTGAATTATGACTATGACTTTTGGAACAGTGAGTAAGTATTTAAGCTTTATTTACAATCCATTACAAAACATACAAAAAAAAATTACAGGAAATGAATCAACGAAGGGGTGGTGTAATGAACTGAACAGTAGTTACTGTTACCAAGCTGTCATTGATTATTTATCTATAACAGTAAGTGTTTTATTCCTTTTATGCCTCAGCAATTTGCCATGGATTACAATTTTATTAATTAAAGAACAGTATTTAAAAAAAAAAAAATAAAATTAGTTTCTAGTTGCATTTTTGGCAGATTGTCCATGAGGGGAAAAAAAAGTCAGTTCTTGTTATCACTTACATTATAGCAGCTATAAGCAAACCTTTCCTTACCAGTCTCACTTTTTTCTCTCTCAGACAAAAAATGCAGCTTGTCATGGCATAAACTTCTCCAACGTGAAGTGGAAAACTTACTGACTATTACAAAGCGCTGACACCAGATACCCCTTCCATGACTTTTACATAAACATCTCCTTGCAAAAAAAAATAATATCATGTTTTTAGTCCAAATATAACTAGTCTGTGTGTAACATCTGCCAGAAGTCCCTATGAATTAGCCGTAACTATAGAAACAATAAGAATAAAGGATCTACTACAGAAGCTGTGATGGTTCATTTTTAAATAATTGGAGTTGCTCAACTATATATATATATTGATACATTGGCTCTGTTATAGTATTTTCCGAGTGCTCAGTTCAAGCTACTGAATTTTTTCTGTCCCCGCAGCCATTTTATAAACACTGGTATAGACAGAAATTCAGCTTGTAGACTGACTTTACAAGGCTTGTCATAGGATTAAAGATGTAACTTTTATCCACAAAATCAAACCCATTTTACCAAGTACATACACTCCATTCTTTATGTACAGGGTTTAGTATAATGTAATTCTTATGAATGCCTACATTGACTATCTTCATTAGTTACTAAGAGGTAGAAAAATTGAACTAACAATGATACAAATTGTGGATTAAGGAGGTAGGAAGTAGATAATTACGTTTTACGATAATTAAGTGTAATTACGTTTTGTAAGTACTGTCCTTAAACATACAAACTCTGCCCCTATGTAAGTGTACTATTAATGTGAAGAGTGGCCACATTTGACGTATCAACCGCACATCGTTTGAAGTTTCACACTTTACAGTAGCAGTATTTACACTGCATAGAGTTCACTGCTTGTATTCATACAGACACCATAGCTCATATCTGCAGCAGATAGCCATTCAAATTGATTTCATCACTAAGTGGGACTAAATTTCTTGAAGGAACCTGGCAAACCACCTGCACTGTCTGTCAGCAGTGTTATCACTGCTCCATATTTTCCCTGCAACCACTGAAAGACACTGCAAGTTACCTTCAAGGCATTTAGTCCCAGAAAGTCCCATAATTGTTGTGAAAATGAATGCAAATGGCTGTCTGTTCTCTGAATGAATAATTCCAACCACAATTTCCAGCCCATTTCTGCATTCATTCCATTTTTGCATTTGTAATGAACCACAGTTTTCTATAAAATGTTTAAACAAATAACGAAGAAACACAACTGGAGAAATGTCATCTTATACAGTATGTAGGAAAATATAGCTGTAAACATCACATATGATATCCATACAAAGCAATATTCTGATCTTCACACTGTCATGCTATTTGCTTACAAAGTGTTTCAGTAAAGATGGGTGGTAAATACCATGTGACAATGGAAAACTTATAGAATACCTGGTAACACCTTACTTAATGAGGCTGGGTGTAATCTTTTGGAAATGACATTGCAAGCTGGCTGTGAAAGAAAATTTTGTAACATGGGTTTTGCCATGTTTTTCCCCATTTCTCACATCTGTTAGTGTCAAGTCAAACAGCACAATACACACTAAGCTGTATGCCTAAATAGTAATGACACCAATGGTGTACTGACAAACTACAGTATTTGGTACAGTAGTGTGCAGTTTGGGACATGGCCCAATTATTCGGATATAATTATTTGGTCCTATTTTCCCTTAATATTACAGAAGCGCTATAAGTGTAATGTGAGGTTAGAGGCAGGACACAAGTGCATATACCCAGCATGTGTTTTATAAAGGCCAACCTATGAATCATATTCAATGTGCATTTTGGGGGTCAGTGAGCAGGATGGTGACATCAAAGAAGGAGGATCCATAATCAAAAAACAATAACATACATGCATCAGAAAACGGGAAGAGGAAATAAGACTCAGTAATGCAGGAAAACAATTGTCAAGGCTTCATAAAGAGAAGTAGAAACAACAGGAAATAAATAGGCAGTCTATCACAGAACAGGTACACACAATAGGGTAGTTAACCAGTGGCAGGATGGGATGGAGACAGGACCAAAACCAAAACAAAAGCACGCATCAAAACATAAATAAAGGCACACACAGACTGGGAACAATAGGAAGCAGTGCTTGCTATGCTGGTAACCATGATTTGCACTGATAGAGGAATTTGTGACAAGAATAAGAAAAAAATACATCAAAGAGACTGTCACAGTTAATTAATAGCAGGTGAAATAAGTGTAAATGTAAAGAAAACCTAAAATCAGTGCTGTTGGAGGTATCGATGTGTGGCAAATATCTAAAATAAAACCAACTTTAACTTGGTAATTTGAGTTAATTTTAAGAAAATTACCATGATCATAATTTTAAGAAGCATTCTCACAATTTTAAAATCATAAGATTTAAATCACTGTAATCATTATAATCATTATAAGTTTATTATTTTCAGATGAGTCCTAAATTCAAGAAATTCCAAATTCTAAGTCAAAATTCTAATGAACTTTAGCCAAATATCAGTAGATTATGTAGATATCAAACAGGAAAAAATAATAATAAATAAATAAAGATGGTTTAAAAAATTATCAGACATTATTAGAGCAGAATTAGTTGTTATTAGTTTATAAAAAAAATCCTTAGATGGAATCATCACCATTAAAAAAAAAATATTAGCATGAATATAGAATATAGGCTTCTAAAGAAATCAAATTATAGTGACTTATTTTCCATATTAGTATAGCAGAATGTTAATTTTAATACTATTTCAGGTTATCCTATGACATAACAACAGTATCATCACACCTTTAGCGAACAAAACCATTACTCAAAGAAACTCCACAAAATGTAGTGCTATACATCTTCTCTATTACTTCTGTGCAGCAATGTAGGAAACATCTGCTCTCTCCTCCACTCACTGTCTTGCCTGCCTGACTGCACGCCGGCAATTCACCTCTCCAGTCTTGGGAAAATCGGTGTGAGGAACTGCCGCTGCATGTGCAGTAATGCGCTTTAGCTCTCCTCTGAAATTCATTCTTTCCACGGCCTGTTTTGCATAGAGTCGCAAGAGAAATGATTGAAAATGGGTCGGTTCATTGTGCCACTCCGAGGTGAAGATTATGGAGATGCTTTGTGTTGTATCCGGGGAATATGTAATAAAGTCTTTCCTCTGCCTCACAATCAATGACTCGGTAATGATCCTCCATATTTCCTTTCTTATAGGCTATAAAACCCCCTGAGCTTGTTATATCTTCCTCTCTGTATACTACTATACTGTATATATGGATATTTGCATAATTATTAAACCCTGTAATGCAATGGTACACTTATTACAAATAAGACTTTAAAATTAGTTTAACTTAAATTGTAAATGCATAGAGGAATTATTAGAACTAAACAGACTGGGTGGGCTGACGATAAATGACTCATACTTTAGTTAGACTCAGGTGCTAAAAGATGTCAAACTTGAACCATTTAACGCAATTAAAGGCACTTTGTGTTTAATTAGCTTAGATGTCTAGAGAGGTGCACCTTACAGTGACATAAACAGAACTTTTTAATTAGCTTTGTATTGCCATAGACTGATAATGAAGTCTCATGTGTCTGAAGCACCATTAAATACTCATCTAGGTTTACTAAATGCCAAGTTCAATGACTAAAAACAATCATGATATATATATATATATATATATTAATGTAAAGACTGAGAGAGGTCAACGGGTTAACTTCACACAAATACCTGACTATATAACTTAATTAGACTAGAAAAGGGTAGGAAGGCTGCTATTCTGTGAATACACACACACACACACACATAGCTAAAAAGTAATAATACATGAATCAAGAGACATACAATTAGGCTACATAATAGCACGTTAGCAAAATCTACTACATGGTGCTAGTAGTAAAAAAAGAACCTTATTGTACATTAATATACATAATATCCTAAGCACAATTCAATATTGTAAGCCCAGGTTTTATTCCCTGCAGCTCCTCATGTAGTTAATTGATTTCCTTTCCTGGCACAATTTTGCATACTAACCAGCAGAAAAAGCCCGCGTCATGTCGTCACTGCCTTGACACTGGAGGCAACACGGAGCGGAGGTTAATCACACCTATAGATTTACAAGCGCTATTTCCAATGCACTCGTCAACCTCTAAAGTAACAGGCTACAAAATGCAGGTGTAGTGTTTCTCTCTGTAGGACTGTAGCTGTAGGACTCTCGCACATACTGGATATGTCACTGATATCCAAAAATATCTCTGGATTTTTATATCACACAAGTTGCAGATTCAAATACTGTTAAACATCCAGCTAGAAGGTCAGTGCAGAGGTCTGGGAAAACTCTTCACATGGAGTAGTGAGTAGAGGCAGGTGCTTGGAGTGTGTTTTATTAGGGTCAATCAAGGAAATGTAGTCAGGGTCCATAGCAAATTTGAAAATCAGGAAATACAATGAAAACAGGACTTGGAGAAAGAACGCTTGGAACTATCAACAAAAATAAGCAGGACAATAAGGATAACAAAGAAACAGCAGGGTATACATAGACAAAATAATCAAGATGGAACACGAAACAGGTGGACACAACTGAATAACAAACCACTGATAAGACAGGGGTGGAAACAGGACTAGAAGAGAAACAAAATACATAAGCACATAGGAACCACAGTGTAAAAAGGGAATCTATGACAGAAATAGAATGAAACAAATTTAAGATCAATTGAAAATTAAGATCAACTGAAATGAAATGCATATCTAATTGAATAAGTTGTGTAATAATTTTGAATATTTTCATAGTTTTCTTTTGAATATATCTCTATCAGAAATACAATTCTAGCACGATAAAATCATGTTTAAAGATTTCCTTCTCTTTAAAATGCTGCATCTACTTCTACATTTGTATCCTAATCTACTGATGGAAATAAACGCTGAGTCACTCACTTCTCTTCTGTTGCCTTAATGTCTTTTTTACTAGGTCATTTTAAAATTTTAAAATGTTGTCTTTAAAACACTGTCCTCTGTACAGTGATGACGATGATGATGATGATGATGATGATGATGATGATGATGACATGATGGTGCAGGAGCATCACTGACATTTTGACAGCCACTATCTGAATACAAACTGAACTGATCAGGCTTTTGTGTATTTCATTATGGCATATAACTATCCAACAACTTGATCAAAGCTTGACATCCACCGTCAACCTAGCAAGGTTTCACCACTGATTTCGTTAAACTGGCTCCTTAGCCAACATGATCTTTACAAGATGATTTCCAAGTCATCTTGCTCAAAATATACTCGTGTTTTCTTGAAGTTGTAGTTTAAAGTACATTACTGGCCTTAATTCTGGTCCAAACACAATTTCTCGTCTTTTTTGTCTCTTCAGCCACAGCGACATCCAACAGGTTTTCCCAGTCCACCTCATAGATATCCAGCACACTGAATTTGTAATAAATCAGCAATTAAGAGGTTAGAATACAGGATGTCATCTTTAATTCTGCAGCATTTATGTCTATATTAGGGGGAACAATATTGTCCCAAACAGCAAGGACTCCGGAGACGAGGGTTGGTTTGGAAACAATCGCTCCGTGATTTGCCGAAGACTCACAGGAATAAACACATAAATGGAAAGCGGACGCAATGCCAAGAGCTGGAACAACAGACGAGGCATAGGAAGGGAATGTCCATGCACAGACAGAATAAAAAAAGCAGAAAGAGCAGATGGAGTAGCAACTGAGACATTTATAGCAATCATGGCTCATTATACAGATCACTAAAAAGAAAGCTAAGCTAAATAAATCAGACACAAAAACAGTGCCATAATTAATACTGAATCTAAAATATATTAAAAAAATTGAAAAATGCTTCCACACCTATTAGTCCATTTTGCATTGTTTGCTATTTGGTTTATTTTGCTTGCACACTCCACATAAGTAAATGAACCAGATAGCAAAATATTATGAAATGTGCGTGTAATACTCTTCTGGTCATCAGTTAGAATTTACAAAGGAAAAAAATTAAAGAAATGTTTGTCAAGTGTGTATAGAAATCGCAAAAATCACATGGAGCTGGTGTCCAAGAAATTAGATAATCATACAAATTACTATTTTACATCATTTTGAGTATCACATCCTGTGTTTAATTTCTCTTTTTGTTTGTTGATTCAAATCTGCAGAACACATGGCATTTCTGTAGCGCTACAGCTCTGTCTTTTGTCTCGGTGTGCAGTTTAGCAGCTCACATCTACAAAAGAAAATGCTGCAACTCAAAATACACAGCATGTTTGATTCACTTGCTGCAGTCGAGTTGACTCAGAGTTGAATCAGTTTTCACTAGAGTTCACATGGAAGCGGACTGAGATGACCTCACTCAGACGCTCATGTTCTCACCTGCATAAAGAACCACAACAAGGTAAAGAACACACCATTCAAATGGACAACACATTGCATATGTGAAAGCACCCCAAACGTTAACTGAAGTTAAAGTTAAAAATTCCAAATGAAAATAATATGGCATGTGTTTGACCTAGACCCTCTCCCTGAATTATTGTCTCAGTCTTTTTCTGTCTGCCGAAACCCTGCTGGACTGAAAATACAGCTGCTTTCACTCCCTTCTTGTCTCAGAACTATTTGAAACAGAGCTCAGAGTTCAGATTAGGTGTTTGACCAGGTGTGTCAAGAATTTGTTTACTCTTTAACCTTGAAAACTTGCATATATTATTATACATAATAATATTTGCATTAGGAAAGTTTTCTTGGGCTGCCATCCTGCTGCAAGGTGAAGTAGCAACTTACTGATTTTAAAGGCATTCAGTCAGTGGTGAAATATTTTCAGGAGGGATGTTGGGTTAAATAATGATGGTGAGAAGTTGGTTATGAGTTTCTTCTTCTTCTTCTTCTTCTTCTTCTTCTTCTTCTTATTATTATTATTATTATTATTATTATTATTATTATTATTATTATTGAAATCATGTACTGTGACAGAACACTTACAGTACAAACTTCACAAAAACATTGTCTTTTCATAGAATTGATTTTAATTCTTATAGTTCTATAAATAGCACATTTATCACTCTTAATATCATTACATTGCTCTGAACAAGACAATTAATCAGACAGGTACTGAAAGAAAACCAAGATGACCTGGTTAGATATAGTGTGTTGCATAAGTTTTAAACTTTAACCTTTTTCCCTATGTTGTTATGTTACAATTTCATACTGAAATGGACTTAATTGGGTTTGTAGATCATGAATCTAAGCAAAATAGCCCATAGTATTGTAGTTATATGCAATATAGTATTCTCCCCCATTGCTTTAAACTCCCTCATTTAGTTCTGGTGCAAAGGATTTTCATCAGAAGTCACATATTTAGTTAAATGGATCCAACCTGCGTGTAATTAAAGTCTGATGCGATTTCAGTATAAATGCACCTGTTCCTGGAAGAACCCATAGTTCGTTAGAGAACCTGAACAAACAACATCATGAAAACCAACATCATGATTTCCAAATTCTGGAAAAGTATGAATCAGGATTTGAATATAAAAATAAATTAAAAAATTCCTACTTTCATAGTAAAAATAATGAAAGAATATGGCACAACCAATATGAAATTTTATTAGAAAAATGTTACTTGCTAGAAGTAATAACATAGTATGGGTTTCTAAAGAAGTAAAGTGATGTTGTAATGCAAGGATGGCTGCATTTAATGATTGAGATATGGTCCTAGTAAGAGGAAAAAAATCAATAAACTGAGGAAGCCAACAAGATGGTAAGAATACACTGGAGAAACAATTGTACATGGGCAATGGCAAGGATGCTTAGAAATATTTAAAGGAAAATAGCAAAGTAGTGGACATGGTGACTTTCCACACAAATTAAGGATATCATTGCCAACCAAAAAATTTGTCACCCCCAATTGCTTTTAGACTGCTCTGTATATTCCAGTGTATAATCGTTCAGGATGAATGAAATGAGGTAATTATGGAATAAAATATTACCTGCAAGTGACCTAAATAATCTCTAATATGAAGACACAAAGACAGCCATATGGCATTACAGTAAACTTTCTGTGGAGGTAAGAGTACTTTTAACACCTAAAAAAAAAACAAGCTCCCCTGACTTACGCTGGATTTTTCCATCTCACTGGACTAACAATAAAGGTTTTCATGCCCTGTTAACTCCCCAATAATCTCGTGGTTGCTCAGTTGTTTATAAGCTGCTATTGATTTTCAGTCACAATAGGCTGTTTATTGAAACGCTTTGATATTGTCTGTGTTTCTGACTTCAAAATATATTGCCTTTTAGAAAAACAGTTCGAAGTAACTGTGGCAGCGGTCCTCATGATAAGATGTTTAGTTTAATGACTGGAGACACTGGAGAGGCAACACAATTGAAAATGGGATGTGCGGATGTAAAGAAAACAGCAGCACAGTGATGGAAGCATCTGCAGTAAAAATTTAATTTTTACAGAGGTAAGGAGATAACTAGAGAAAAATTGAATTTTGCTGAAATACAGTGTTTCATCCTTCATCACACTTGATTTGTTTCTTTTCTTTCTGGTGATACCGAAGTAGAAAAAAATAATTTGACCAGTAAAACAATTTGAATACAATATATTCACTCCATACAAAATTATAATATGGTGAGTAGAGGCAGCATGCAAGTGCAGCTGTTTGGGAAATCCAGGAATCGTAGTCAGGACCCATAGCAAATACAATGATAGCAGGATTCAGAGGCTCCAAATTAATGTGATAAGAATTTGTAACAAAACAAAGAAAAAGCAGGGTATACATAAATAAACTAATCAAAAGGTAACATGAAACCGGTGTACACAATTGGGTAACAAACCAATGACAAGACAGGAGCAGAAGGCTCCTGGATTTAAACAGAAACAAAAACTTACTAATTGGAACAAAAGTGCAAAGGGGGAATCCATGACAGAAATAGAATCATTCATTTGAGGCCAATCCAAATGTCTATCCATCTGCATAATGTAGATGATTGATTTATTAATTAGTTAAATGGAAGAATAATCACCATGTAAACCTTAATATGCAATTACAACGTGGGCAGCTTTGTGTTCAAGTCACATCACGGCTGAAGAAAATAGTCCTGCGTTAAACATTTTCAGTCATTGATTCATCTTTAGTAAGAGCTTTATCCTGGCCAGGGTGATGGTTATTCCAGAGCCTATCCCAGGAACACTGCATGTGAGGCAGGAATACACCCTGGATGCACCATGCACACATATGTTCATACCTAGAGGAAAATTACACTAGCCATTCCAACTCCTGGCATGTTTTTAGGTGGGAGGAAACTGGAGAATGTGGAGGAAACTCATGCAGACATGAGGAGAACATACTCCGTGCAGACAGTTACCTGAGCTCAGGATTGACCTGGGAGCACTGAAGCTTCGCGGTGGCTGTGCTACCTGCTGTGCCACCATGCTGCACTAAACATGTTCAGTGATTTAAAAATAATTGCAAGGGTGGAGGGACGTGGGCTTGACAGGAAACTAACATTTCTAACCAGAGTGATGTGGGATGCAAATTCAAAGCCATGTTGGCTCAGCATTTGATATTCACCAGACATTCAGCAAGCATTCTACCTTCTTGGAGAAAAGCGTTAAATCTAGAATCCTGAGGGGTTCTTTGGGTTTGTCCCCCTTTTTTCCAATCTAAGAACATTGACCTATCCAAAGAACCTTTGAGGAGCCCCTTTGTAAGCTAAGAACCTTTAGTTTAATAAAACAGAGGTTTTATTAAGTATGCGAAATATATACAGTATATATACATGTAAGTGCTTAATTTCTGAACAGTATTCATATCATAGATTATATTTTACGCAAGCAAAATGTCCAGACACACTTCTGAATGCATTTAGCAAAGAGGATACAGAGAAAAACTAGAGGGCAGCACATGCCAGCACATGTGTACTGCTGTTATTGTAAGTACTTCAGTGAGGTTCTCCCTTGACCTACCATAATACATGAAGTTGTGATGTGTTGTGTACCATATACAGACAAAAAAAAAAACAACTTTGACTAATATACAAATCCAATTTCATCTGAAAAGGATGAAGTAAAATGTGAAGTGTTTTTCTGGCATTCAGAATCCTGTGGGAGCCAATAAAATGGTTGTAGGAGCAGGTGGTTTTTACTCTTATGCAGTTGGGAGCAGGCAGTCAGATATGAAGCTTGCGGGGTAAAGAAAGGCCATGGTCATTAACATAGGGGTGTAATGGGCATGGCAGGTTTTTTTATGGTCAGCGTTGGGTAGGGTTTGCTTAGAATTACTTTGGGAGCAGGCAGGATTGATCAAAAGTCCTTTAAAATTGGGCAGAGTTTGGTCAGACTTCCTTTGATTGTGGGTTGGTTTGGTCAAAATTCTTTTGAGAGCGAATAGAGTTTGGTCAAATTTCCTTCAAGAGCAGGAAGGGTTTGGTCAGATGTCCTTTGGGAGAGTGCAGGTTTGGTCAGGATTCATTTGAGAGTGTGGGGGTTGATCAGAATTCCTTTGAGAGTGGGTATGGTTTGGTCAGAATTACTTTGAAAGCAGGTGAGGTTTGGTCCGAATAGAGAAAACTGAATATGCCAAAAACTGATTTGAGCTGCCTATCTGGACATAGCCTCACTGCTCGGTGTGTGTTTACTCATTAGGATTGACTAAGAACTTTGTATCCGAACACAGCCAGTGTTTCATTTGCAAAATTAATGTCCTGAAGACTCACCACTGACATGTGAATGCCATGGACATCATTGTTTATCTGACAGTAGAAATATAGGTAAACAGTTTTTCTTAATCAGGACCCAGGAAGCTCCTCAGAACTGTGACCTTAATTAAAACAAGCATGAGAATCATTGCAGTCATTTGGCACACAATCACCAGATGGATGTATGCAGACCTGAACTATTTAGGATTCCTCTCAGTGTGAGCATCTCTGATTTGTAATTGTCAACATATTCCATGCGAGTTAAAACTCATTACGGATGGGTCATCTAAAGGTCACAGTATTTTGTGTTGATATGCTGGGCAGCCTTGCTACTTCACCAGCTGAGAGTTTGAGAGCAGCAAGAAGCAAATGTGATGAAGAGTCCATAACTTCCTGCTGTGCAGACATGCATAGAAATAATGCACCTTGGATTACAGGATGATTTACAAGCAAGGCTTGAGATTAAATCAATGTACTCTGCTGTAAAACGAGGCCAACTCAGAGTGTTATCTTTCCTCTGATAAATAGGAGGTTTATAGTCTCTCTGGAAACATAGGTAATGTCAAAGGTCATATTTTCATTGCACTCTCCTGCTCTACATGTCTGAAAAGTGAGAGAGGGGAGTCGGTAAACAAGTGGTCAATCCATCCACTCCGATGAGACATCAGTCTTGTCTCTCCAGATCACCTCTCTCAGGTGTTCACAGTCCCCTTGTGGGAATGCTAAAGTGCTTGCCATCAATCAGCCGAGATAACTGAGTCAAAGCATGCAGTTCTGGCAGCAGCCAAACCTCATAATATAACACAATGGTCTTCTGTGGTGAAAACTGGGTAATGATGCTTGCTCTAAAAGCAAATTTGTACCTTTCTAGGCACTGATTTACTGAAAACATAAATAAAAATTCATATAGGGATGTGGCTGATTTATAAAGAGTCATTTTGTTAATGACACTGCATGCAAGGAAAGCAAAGAAAACAACATTTAAATGAGAATTTCATGAATGCTAATTGTTGGAGATATCAGTTGTGGTTTCAGTTCCCAAATAGATCTTCCATAAGAGTAAACTAAAATTAGAGGTGTTAGCAGAATATCAAATATGTATATCAAAGTGCTGTGGGGAAGTAGTAGCTCAGTGGTTAAGTGGACTAATGACCAGGTCATGAGTTCAAACCCCAGCACCACCAAGCTGCCACTGTTGGGCCCTTGAGCCACGCCCTTATCCCTCAACTGCTCAGATGGATAAATGTAAGTCACTCTGGTTAAGTCTGCCAGATGCTACAGCATAAAACAAAATCTGTGTGATCCTGAGTGTGCATACTTTCGCATTGTCTCCGTGTGGGTTTTGTCCAGGTTCTCTGGTTTCCTCCCACCTCCCAAAAACATGCTGGTGGATTGGTGACTCTAAATTAGCCCATAGATATGGGGGTGCATGGTGTCTTGTGAGGGACTGGCCTTCCATCCAGTGTATTCCTGTCTTGAGCCTAGTCTTGCCAAAATAGACTCTGCATTCATCATGCAGATACCAGGAAAAAGTGGAGACTCCAGACGAATGAATGAAGTTGTGGACCAATATTTGTGAGACTTTGCTGTTGGTAAAACAGTACACCTGTTGACGTTAAGAAAGTTGGCCAGGCAAAATAAGAAGAACATAAAACATTCACTAAGTCATCATTAAAAATGGGTTACTAGTAAATTCTGACTTTTATAACAACAGAATAAAGTTGGTTTTACATATTCAATGAAATTTTATTTGTATAGCACTTTTATCAATAGAGCTTGTCCCAAAGAAGCTTTATTTCGTCTTCACATGGCAAAAACAGGGCTTTTTCAGACTGATACCTGCCCCTTGTTAAATTTCACTGCATGTGGTAAATTAATCTATTTGCATTGACATTGACCTGCATTTTGCATTTTTAGATAGAACTTACATAAGCATTAAAGCAAAGGCCCAAGACAGACAAGGCATGCCAAATCCAATTTTCCTTTTCATGCATTTTTTACATGTATCTATATGTAAATCTTTTTTTGTGGAGAAAGAAAGTGAAATTTGGCTCTTGTTATTTCTGAAGATATTATGTAATAAACATGATTCACGCCTTCCAAACCCAGCATTGTGTCTGTAGAAATAATAATAGCTCCCCTATTGGCATCGTATATGAATGTGCACTTCTCCAATACAGTGTGAAACATTTTCAGGTCCTTCGGGGACAGATTGAATAATGAGTAAAGTATCCTCCAGCTGTGCTCAGAGAAGATAAAATACATTGCTCTGCTGGCTTTAGAATGTTAGAACCTGGTTCATGTTCATTTTATGTCCATGCTTTCTCAGATCCTACAGTAAATCTTCTGCTTATCATAGATCACGGGTGCAAGGAGGAGAGTAAAGTCCTCAGCTCTTAACTAGATAAAGGGGTCACACATGATACGGGGTACGAAATCTGACAAGGCAGAAGTTCTGTTGATGTCCATTACATTATATAAACTACTGTATGAGCTGTTTTCAGAGATGGTGACTTAAGTGAGAATGTTCTGTCAATATTTATGCAGGAGAAAGTTACAGGTATTCAGAGTCAGGTTAAGTCGATTTTCTGGTCTTCCCATTCAGGAGATTGTCTGTGTGGTTCATTCTTTTGAGACAGGGCTTTTAAGTAGTGTCTAGAATACTTGTGTTTAAACAGACACACTTGCCTTTAAGCTTGAAAAATCAAGAATAGAAAATGAGGGCAGAAGAAGCAGATCATGTTTTTCCCCTTTGCTGTCAAATATAATATGATTTAAAATAAAAGCAAGTGACAATTTGAAAAGGAAAAAAGTAAAACCTAATACGATGATAAATAAATGAGAACATGTCAAGTATTAAAATGAACATCTAATAGAAGTCTAATATATTGCCAATATACTACATGAATTGCCATAGTTGTAATTATCACATCAACCACTGCAAATTTGGTTTAATTTAACAAAATGGCTTCCTCCCTCATTATTCAGCAGTGTATAAAATAGCATTTGATCTACCACATTCTATGATTTTGCATTTTTCTTAATATAATGAATATATATATATATATATATATATATATATAAAACATTATGATGCCACATGGTACTAAATTGACAACTCTGCATCGCTGAATAAGGGCCTGATGAATAGTTTAGACTGATCTGATTGGAAATCTAAAAGCTTATACCAGAAGAACTGATTTTTTTCTCCACCTACACTAGATGTGTCACTGCTTTGCTCTCTGCACTACTTTCCCAAGAACAGGCCCTTATGAGATTTAAATGGCTCAGCCAAAGACATTTCTAAGAATCCATCATGCTGAGAACACATCTTGCTGTTGGTATTTTTATTTTTTTATTTATATAATGTGATCTCACAAATATACACATGAGAGTGGGACAGAATATCAGAGCACACGTATACAGTAACCCCACAGTAGTTATGGGTTGAAATTCTTGTTTGAGAGCATATGTGACTAGTTCCATGATTTCAGAAATGTGAGATACGTACATATAGATATAGATATAGAAATATAGACGTGGCCCTGCAGATTTTCTGCTAAATAGCTCATAGGACTGATTTAAATATGTATTTATGCTAAGCTGAGCTGTCAATTTCAATGTCTTTTGTTTAATGTTTAAAATGTTTAATGTTTGTATTTTTGGTATTATCTTGTTACTTGAACTGAATTTGCACTGAATTTGCACTGAATTTTCCCTTCACTGTGTTTAGGTTTCTACTTTTCTACTATATGTCTCTGCGACACTCTCTGAGTTACCAGGGGAATGTGGACACGGGACACAGGCGTGGCACAACTCAAAAGGTTTTTAATATAAGAGAAGCTTGCTTTTCATCCAAAATCCAAATTTTGCCTTGTTCATCCTAATCATACACGTGTACACAGATACACACAGTTCTGAACGTCTCTTTCTCTCTCTCATTGGTATTCTCTCTTCCCCTTTATCCCCCTTTAAATTTAATCTTTAAATAACGGAGGAATACGTGACACTGTAGCCCTCATAGCTCTAGGTTCGATCCTGAGCTCAGGTTATGGTCTGTGCCGAGTTTCGCATTTTCTCTCTGTGTCCTTGTGGGTCTGTATTTGTATCTTCTTAGAACACATTATGACTGGTTTTGGGTATTTGAGTATCTCCTCATACACAGTTTCTAGAGTTAAAATGAAAACAACAACAACAACAAAAAAAGCATCCTGTGAGTGGCAGTTTTGCAGGCAGAAATGCCTTGTTAATGAGAGAGGTCAGAGGAGCATGGCCAGACTGGTTTGAGCTGACAGGAAATAATCACTCTTTACAGCCGTGGTGAGCAGAAAAGCATCTCAGTAAGAACAACACGTTGAACCTTGAGGTGGATTGGCTACAGCAGCTGAAGACAGCACTGGGTTCTACTTTCTACTCTCTGTCAGATAAGAACAGAAATCTGGGGCTACGGTGGGCACAAACTCACGGAAACAGGCTAGTTCAAGATTGGAAAATATTTGCCTGGTCTATTTTTACAGAAATATATATATATTTTTTAATATATATATTTTTTTAACTAATGGCCTGCTTTAATAGTACTGGCACTTTCGCTGTTTCTCATGTTAAGGGTTGATCGTGTGGTTTCTTCTAGTTCCCTGATTTCTTCCTACTTCCCAAAATCATGCCTACATGTGGATTAATGGCTCTAAATTGCTCCTAGATGTCAGCAAGTGTATGAATATGTGTGTACATGGTGCATCACTATAGATTGGCATTCCTTTCAGGGGTGAATTCCCAGCTCACATCCTGCTTTCCTGGGATCTGGATCCACTGCGACCCCGACCAGGATAAAGCGCTAACTGAAAATGATTGAATTAACGCTTGTTGAGTCATAAAAACACCAAACTTAATGTCCAGAATCAACTCTAGATTATCTGTTAGATCTCTTGTGCATGGACTAATGAACTAATGATGCTGAAGCTGAAGACGGAAGTGACAGCTAGCTAGCTAGACTTATAAACAACAAATTTCAGAAATTAATGCAAATAAACAAGCAGAACTTTACACTTACAATTTATTTACAAATTACACCAGTACCGCAACTCCAAGCATTTGCAACTTGCACAGATATGTTAAAGTTTGGAATTTTTAGTTATGTCAGTGGTTTCAAAGGAGATTTTCACGTTGGTTGGGTTATTCACCGTAAACCATTCGTGTTTAAGGAACAAACAGAGCGATATTGCAATGAGATATTTGATCATTTTTAATTCATTAAAATATTGAAGAATTGATGAATAATATAAACACTTTGTTAAACATTTTATTGCTGCATTTTAATGAAATTTTATTGGTGTAGTCTTAAAGCAATCGCCTGGCATGTAAATATAGACATAAATACACAAATACATATGAATTAAGCTGATATTTTGCAGTTTAACATCATATCTTTGTTTAATTTCTAATCCATTGAGTGCCTGTCCTGTAACTATAGACTCCACTGAATGTAATCCAAAAATTTCATCAGTGACATTTTACCACAATGCCATACTTTACTCAGTAAACCCTCTCACATACTGTAATTCCTAATAATGGCTTCTCCCCATCAGTCCTTTGAAATGGCTGGCAGTGTTATCAAACTTAGTGCTGTGTCATTGTATATTCATCATAATCACTACTTTGTCCTATGCAATTAATTGACTGTGAAAGACCAATTAAGGCATTTAAATTGAAACAGCACTGAAAAGTGATACAGAGCTCTGAAAACTGACACGGGTAATGAAACAAAGAGCATCACACTGAGTGAAATTGGGCCTGCAGATTAAAAAATTAACGCAACAAACCAACAATGTGGAGTGGCAGGCAAATTTCCCAGGATGGAATATCTAGGGGGGAAAACAGATACATATTATTTGTTTTATAAAATTTCAATGAATGAATAAATCTCACTTAACAAAGCTGTAAGTATTTTGAAAGAGGAACTGTTACTGTTTACTACAATATGTTACAGCAATGATCAGGAAAGCCATGAACATAATTTTTTGGCTGCACATTCAAGTAGTCCTAATCACTTTGTATTTGTTTTTCTTGGGACATTTGATTAGATTATTATTTCATACCATGTGTCATGACTACATTACCACACCTGATTACACACACCTGAGTCACGTTCAAGTCTAATGAGCATGAGTACTTAAGTTCTGACACTTGTAGCACTCTTTGTCTAGTGTTTGTTGTATTCACTTCATGTTCTTGTGTGTTTCCATGTTTGCCTAGTTCTAGTTCATATTCTCCGTGCTTGTTTTCATGTTTCACTTAATAAATCATCTTCACTTGCATCTGCCTCCAACACCTGACGCCATGTTCTTTAATTGTATTTATCTACTAGCATTTTACCAATGGGCTTAGACATACAGTAGAAGTAACCTGTGAATAATAATAGCACCAGTAGATGATAGTACAAGAAATATTCACTAAAGAACAAGGCATCTGTCTCAAATCACACAATGATTTCAGTTACTAATGGTAAATTAGTTCCTCTTTCACCAAGGAACCAAGGAAGGTGGGGAAACCTTAGCTAAGGCTAACTAACAAAAGCTTTATTCCTAATCTCTCAAATGTTAGCTAGGATGACAAAACCTCCGACTATACAAACTAGCTGAATGCTAATTGCTAGCTGTCACAATTCGAACTGCCATAACAAGTACAACGTATACATAGCAGCAGATGGATTACCGTGATGGGTATTGGGTCTCAATCTTACTGTTAAAGTTTAGATTGTTTTTTAGGAATTTAGATTTACTCCTTGAAGCTGTCTGATGCTGAAACGTCATCTTATGACTTTACATAAATATGATTAGTGAGGGGGTACGGTGGCTTAGTGGTTAGCATGTGTGCCTCGCACCTCCAGGGATGGGGTTTCGATTCCTGCCTCCGGAGTTTGCATGTTCTCCCCATGCTTCGGGGGTTTCCTCTGCGTACTCCAGTTCCCTCCCCCAGTCCAAAGACATGCATCGTAGGCTGACTGGCATCTCTAAATTGTCCCTAGTGTGTGAATGGGTGTCTGAGTGTGTGTGCGATTGTGACTTGTGATGGATGATATATGAGAAACGTAGTGATATTTGAAAATGTACTAAGCAAAAGTCAAAAGCATTAGAGAAAAACTCAGGTGAATTATAGGTACTTAAAAACCAAACCTAAGTAAAAATTGTGTTTTAGTATTTGTTCCTTCCCACATCTGATATCTAGTGACCCATAAGCACTCGGTTCTACTGATAACGTTGCAACCTGAGAATTTTTCTTTTATCACGGTTTCTAAAGTCTTCAACTGCACTTGCTTTTTAGAGTTTTGTGAAGTTAACGATACAAAACTGCATTTTCTAGATGCGAAACACCCGCATTCACAGAGCTACCTTATTATCCTGCCTCATTTTCTTATAATATCCAGACACAAGCCTCCTCAATCCCAACCTCTGTAATGGGCACATAAAGCAAGATTGAATTGTCAAGACCAAGCACTACATTTGCTCTATTTTACGCCAAGCTTAATCTAGACAATGCTCTCAGTGCACCCTAATACATTGGCTCTGAGTGGCATTTTTCATTATGAAAGTACCCCTTGTGCAAGATGAGTATGCGTCACTGGCCAGAAAAGAGGCAAGATCTGAATGCATGAATATAAATTAATGATGAGCCCTTAAAGACGTCCCTGCTCGAACTTCTTCATCTTCCTTACGGAGGCTATGTGCTGCGGGTGATGGAGTCTGACAACAGAGCACTTCCCGTAATTTTGTTGCAGGTGTTGTTGCAATCGGACTCAAAACAAGTCTCAATGATTCCTCATTAGAGGAGATTTGATCTCAGCTCTGGGCTTTGTTCTCCCATCGCTCTGAGTTTGAAAGCTTGACTCGTTTCCTTATGCGGATTAGCTGAACTGTATCATGGCATCTGGTTTATTTGTTTACCGAAAGTGTGATGTCTGTAAGAGCCTCCTCACACAAATTCCACCCTGAGTGACTTGCATATCAATGTTTACAATAATAAGCTTTGCAAATGATTTACTTTCTAAGTAAAGTCTGAGTTGATTTTCTGTTTGCTTGTTTCACCATCTTTCATCGACTTGTTGGTATCTATTTTCAGTTTGGTTTACGGTTCATTACGTTACCATTCACAACGACCTGCTGATAGTGGTGCAGTGGGATTTAGCCCTCGCTTAATCTCTACCTAAAGAGAGTGATGCAGTGGTGCTTTTGGTGGCTTGTAGGCGGGGGGAGTGAATGAACTGCTCCCCAGGCGCCGCAGCAAAAAAGGCTGCCCACTGCTCCGGGTGTGCGTTCACTACTGTGTGTGTGCACTTGGATGGGTTAAATGCAGAGCACAAATTCCGAGTATGGGTCACCATACTTGGCTACACGTCACGTCACGTCACTTCAGTTTAGTTCTTCAGTCATGTGTACACTGTAGTCAAACAGATCAGCTTCCAAAGCTTCAGCTTTCATGCTAATACCTCCATCAACATCATCATGCCCATCATCTAACAGATTGCTTACTAGCTGAGCCGAGTCTCTGCCGTAACGCAGCACACCTGCTTCATATACTGTAGCTGCATTGCATTCTGGGACTTTGTGCCCAGCGTTTGCACCAACGCTTCCACTCATTCATTAATATTCAATTCAGTTTTGTTTGTATAGCGCTTTTAACAATGGACATTCTCATAAAGCAGCTCTACAGAAATATATAAATTCATCCCTAAAGAGCAAGCCAGAGGCGACGGTGGTGAGGAAAAACTCCCTGAGACGATATGAGGAAGAAACCTTGAGAGGAACCAGACTCAAAAGGGAACCCGTCCTCATCTCGGGGCGACACCGGATAGTGCGATTATAAATCATTCCCTTCTATAACTGTGTACTATATGGACAAATAGTGCAGCTGTTTAACTGGGAAATTCATTATAGTTTACACATGAAGTCTATTTTGTTGAAGTTGATGCTGAAATCTAACATTGAAATTTATGAAAATGATGAGTGAGAAAAGAAGGTTTTACTCATTTGTTTTTTTAAGAGCTAACAGTGAAACCTGCCAGTTATCCCCCATGTTTGCAATCATTAATTTTTTTCTTCCATTAAACGCAATTGCTAGCTGCACTAGCAATGTAATGTTAGCTTGGCAGACAACCGCTAACTTCTCACGTAAACACAGCACCAACCACCAAATTAACACCAGTATCTCTAAACGCTTCTCAAATATTTTAATATAAACATATTCCCTGTATTTCACGAAGGAGGTTAATACATCCTTTAATTTTTGCAAGTGCCTGAAGCAAGCAACTACTGCATTCTCAGTCAGTTAGCATGATGTTTGGAATTGTTATATTTCATGGCAGGGCCGGGGGCTACGCCAGAGGCTCAGGCTGAACTGCCTGATGTTTAGCTGCTCAGTGGCTTTTAACATCAAAAATCTCTAATGGCAAAATGCAGTGTACCAATGCGAACACTAAACACAGAGTATTTTTGTATTTAGCCAGTAACCAGTGGGTGTATGCACTATTATATAAATATGCATTCACCTGAGCGATGAAAAGACAGATGTTAAATAAATAAAATGAAATAAAATAAATAAGTAGGACATGTTAAATATGATTGATGCCAGCTTTTCTTGTAAAAAAAAAAAAAAAACAGATAAAATGGAAAGTATAATCATCAAAATGGTTATAAATAAATAAATAAAAAATATGCGCCACATAATTCAGATTAAGTCTGACTATTATAATTTAAAAAAAGATTGTATTTTTGGTGTCTTTTTTTCTTCTAAAATTCCAACTGGAAGTATGTAAGTATGTGTGTTTGTGTGTGTGTGTCCAATTCTTTTTTCGTGTGTGATTAAAGTGTTTGGGAAACATCAATTAATCAACTAATATTCAATTATAATTACTACTACTACTACTACTAATAATAATAATAATAAATTATATTTGTACTGACTGCAGATGTTTTGTTACTGCTTGATTACTTTTAAAACAGTCTTTATATGGCCAAAGTCAAGATTTGACGTTGTGTTATGAATATTGCATCTTTACCCACGATTAACAAAACATTAAAGTTGTGGTTAATGATAAAGTCGATGAATACAGATTGAACAAAATCAGCGAGTAAGAAGGAAATTGGTTACCCAAAACCCACTGTACTGCTTACATACATACGTAAGTGCTTTAAATAGTGCTTCGTCTCTGAATTAATGTATGTTTGTATGTTTTTTAATTGGCTCTTGTGAACATGAATGTATTATATTACATTTTAAACATAGTAATCTTTCTCCCTGGATCCTTCCTCATGAAGAAAGATAACTCCCAACATATTGTATAAATGTTATACACATTCATAAGTCTGAATTAGTCACAGCACCATAAGGATGAAGATCAAGTAAGTGCCAAAGTGCTGGAGGCTTTTAGTCTTACTTTCAGCCGGCATCATGAATTCCATAGCAGTACTGCAGCAACAAGTAGACTGCAAGACGCCTGTGCTGCTTCACTGGCTCTTTATCATGATCTATGGATATGTAATAAAGCTAGTTTTATTCAAATTTGCAGAGCAGGCAGAATACTAAAGCCCAAAAACTGCTAAACTACCCAAAGTCCATAAGTGACAATAGCCTAAATAAATCAACACGAGAACAATAGAACAGGGTCACAAACTAGCAAACACTACAAAAAACACACAGCAAGACTTAAAGGGAACTAATTAAATGGTGTATTAATAACGCTAAGGTATTAAGATACTGTACTATATAACAGATATGAAATGATTTTGTTATTACTTGTACTGACACCTACATATGCCTTTAATGACTACTGACATAACCCTACATAAACATGTATAAAAGTGTATTCCAGTATAACCCAACTTTTCAATACTTTTCAATCCTGAAGGAATATTCAGTGCCACTTTACTAAAGGGTGATGTTCATAAGGCTGCATGACACCTATATAAGCCCTTACTGACATAACCCTACACACATATTTATGTATAAAGGCTTATTCCAACATAACCCAACATCTCTATGTCTGTAAGCTTGAAAGAATATGCAGTGCCACTTTAATAAAGGTCAATGTTCATAAGACATCATGACACCTACATAAGCCCTTAATGACTACTGACATTACCCTACATAAACATGTATAAAGGTGTATTCCAATATAACCTAACCTTTCAATATATGTAATCCTGAAGGAATATTCAGTGCCATTTTACTAAAGGGTTATGTTCATAAGGCTGCATGACGCCTACATAAGCCCTTAATGACTACTGCCATTACCCTACATAAACATTTATAAAGGCTTATTCGAACAGGTGCGATAACAAATGTTTGTCAGTTCTATTACCAGGCTGAAGTATGTCACTTTTGTCAAGTAACAGTTTTTTTTTGTGTGTGTGTGTGTGTGTGTTATGACTCTTGGCTGACATTAGACTGTTATAACTGACTTTGTAGCTCAGAATCACATAATGTTTGTGATGTTCCCTTAAACATTAAGACCAAACTGTAACAACAGTGTTATGTTTAAGTTTAGATAAAGTGACTATGTGTCAAAACTGTAATGACTTTCTAATGTCACCTGGAAAGGATTAACCACGTGGTAACAAAAACTGATATCGTGTCATTCAGCTGTTATGTAAAACTGACATCCAAATGAACAAAATAAACCTTAAATACCATTGGAACCTGCTGGCCCTAGTGTTTATGTACAGTGGATCTATGCCAACTATTATTTAAAAAAGCTTTTATAGGTGTTGTGTAGCATTATAAACACTCCCTGAGAAACTGGGAGAGATAAAGTGAAAATAATGCAAATCTGCTTTTTGAAATCTGGCATACAGTGTGATAAAAAGCATAAATAAGGCCTTGTGAATTGGAAGCTAGCTTTAAAACAGGACGGATAGAGATAAATAAACCAGTTTTCACTTTAACATCAGGAAAGTTTCGTAGCTCATAGCATAAATGAGCTAGCAAATCTGAAAAGCGAGGTTTTATAGTCATTATGAGATTAATTGGGGCGCTTGGTGGCAGAAATCTGCAGAGTGTCAGCCAGTTGTTTTCTCTGTTTCTTCCCGATTAGGTGACACCTTGGCAGAGGCACTCATGCACCAGAATAAAAATGACTCCTGTGGGGGCTCGATGCTCTCCCTGAGTCTTTTTTTTTTTTTTTTTTTTTGCTGTGAGCATCACAAGGCAGGTGTGGAATTTTAATGAAGGCGAGCAGAGAATCAATGGGGAGGCTTTGCGTCACCTGCGCAACCCATCGCCGTTCATTGTTAAACAGTATCAGAGTGCAGTGCAGCAGATTAAGACGTGAAATGATTATCGTTTCAACCCAATCAGCTTTTATTAAAAATCCACAAACGCAATGCCTTACTGAGTCCATGGGGAAAGATGTGTCACATTCATACATTGTAAATTCTTATGAAAATTAACATTTTTATATTGCATATTCTTGACTGTTCTTCATACTAGAGATGCACAGATACTATATTTTTCAGACCAAGTGCATACATTCTGGTACTCACTGATAGCCATATTGATACTGATCATGAGGAACTTTACTTAGGATTAGCCAATCAGGGACATCACAGAACATTTTATTTAGAATAAATGTCAATTTTTTACAATATCTAGTGGTAAGGAAAAGCAAACACATGCATGTCCAGATTCATTCTTTATAACGTTAGCTAGTCTGTACAGCTAGAAGTAAAGTTACATTACGTTTTTGTTTTTATTGTATCAGAATTTCTCGTTATCAATGACCAAAAGCATCCGATCGTCAAGAACAGCTTACTGGCTATGGGCTGTTATTTTCACTTACCTAGCATCTTCTGTAGATAATTGTTCACCCCTAGCCTGCGTTTGCTGCTAGCGATGAACTCTTAATGCTATGTTTTACAGCATGTTCATGACATTTTATCAGATTGCTTGTATTTAGGGAGCTGCTGCAGTTCTTCTTCTTAGTTCCATTTCATTCCGTCTGGCTACTAGCGTGATAACATACACTACTAGTCTTATGTCACATATCACAACGTATTGGAATTTGGTATCAAAGCATTTTTATGAATGAGTAAACAAGCATGGTATTGGTATTGATGCACCCCTTCTTCATACGCCTTGAAATCTGTTGTACAGATCATTGCATTATTCTTCCATTTCCCGGTTGAGAGTATGCTGCTGCGTCTCACTGGAGAATTTTCTTTTCTTTCTTTTTTTCCTGCTTTTGTAGCGTTGGTGTTTATATGTTTGATGATTATTTTCTGTTTTACTGTTTTGCTGTTTTTTTTTCTCTCTTTGTCCGCTGGTTGCTGGTATTGCCGGAGCTCCAGATCCAATGTTGAGCAGTGGGTTTTCCCACCATGGGTGATGTGAGTCTGCACACTCGCTATGGACTACAGTGTGCCTGTTGCTCTTTGTATGGGAGTTTGTATGATCATTCTGAGTGGTCTTGGGACTGCTCGGCGCTCTGTGCCGCGATGTGTCCGTGATCACTTTGTGGATCCATGGCACAGTGTTCCGAGCGGTGTTGCCTGGTGGTTTTGTGGCTGTACAGGCTGTGTGGGGACATACCAGTGGAGATCTTCAGGGGGATTATGAGCAGCTACGCCACTGAAATTAGATTCCGTCAGTTTTTAGATGACTCTGTGTTCTTTTGTTTTTTAAGTGTTTTTTTTTTTTTTTTGTACTTGTAACATAACCTTGGTTGTGAGAAAGGTGCTATATAAATTTACTTAATCAGTAATTACTTAATTACTAAATCCTTTTTGTCACTGACATTTTTTGCAATTCTGACAAAGATGCACAAACTCCAGAACTTCATCTACAGAGGGTTTTCCTGCTGCATGCTGCACTCTGCCTGCTCATTTCACTACATACTCTTTAACCTTGACATTTCTCGCTGGCATCTGCTGAGGGTCTTCTCTCCTCGACTTTATTTTCACTCGTGCCCAAGGAGTTGTGACACAGAGCAGAGCCACAGTGTTAAACTGTCATCTTCTTGAGGCTTTGAAATGTAATTTAATTAAGAGACCAACAGAGTGAGTGAAAGCGATAACTACAGCCTGGTAGCCACTTATCATGATTTTCCTGTGAATCCTCACAAGTTTTTTTTTTTTCTTTTAATTCAGCAGGGAAGACGGACTTGGGAAAAATTTCTGGCTTAATGTTCAGAAGGGTTTGAGCGTAAATCCTCAGACTGGCGGAGAGAAAGTCTTAGACAAGGTGCTTAAGCCTCAACTGCTAAGCTATATTCTTGGATTGTTTCCGCCTCGATGATAAGTGCTTTTGGATACCAAATGAACATGAAGTCACTGTTATTGTTCTTCAGGAGAAATATTTAATACACTTCTAAAGAATTTACTCTGCATTAATGTAAGAGCTCACTGAAAACTTACATTTTACGCCACAGCATTGTTGAATTGTCAATTCTGATTGGTCAGAAGGTGTTGATTAATTTTCTATAACAGCAGCTCTAATAGTCATTTCATCAACAAGGCAAATCACAGGTTTATATGAATGCACTTGTTAAAATAGATCATTGCATCTATAGTAACAATGTACACATAATCTAAGATGAATAATTAAAAGATTAAAATGTATAATTGTTGAAAACATGGAGCTTTCTCTGTCGGGTTTATTTAACAGTTATGGAAGGAGTTAGGAGTTTTCCAACACGGGAAAATCTTCAGAATGGAAGTTTACCATTAGCAATTTCTCAGTCACAAGCTGCATTTTAACTGTCTTATTAACGAAAAGACTAGTTATAGTTTTTATATATGTTTCACAGACATTCCACAGTATTAAATGTAACCACAAATGGATAAAAAGTAATGTTCATCTTTTAATAAGTAAAAAAAAATGTTGGCAAATGTTTGCTGTGGTATAAAAGGAATAAAACACTCCAGGAAGTGTTGTAAAAAAGAAAAGAATCAACTTCAGGGTGCTAAAAGGAACTCTGCTTAATGTTCATCACACCAACCGTCCGGTGATTATTTACCTACAACAGCATTCCACCATACATAAGTGTTTGTTTAATTTTATTACCTTATTACCAGCAATGATATTTCCTTTAAAGTTCCAATGATAAAGCTATATGACTGTTTATAAAATATACAGTATAAAATGATGATGTGTGTGTGTGTGGGTGTGTGTGTGTGGGTGGGTGTGTTTCATTTTAGTGGCTAGCCTACTCGTATAACACACACTTCTAAAAGAGATTATATGACCCCCTGAATTTGAAATGTGCTGAACTTTCTGTTTTTTTTTTATTCACACAGTGTGTGCAGTTCATTCGGCAGTCTACAAAGGCAGAGTGCACCGGGGTTTTACTCCCAGAGCTTGCTTAGCTCGTATATTTGTTTGGTCTCTGTGGCTTTATACGAAGGAACTGAATTTTTAAAAGAGAAGCTGGATGGACTTCCAGATTAGGAGCCATGGATAGAACAAGTTCATGTGTAGAACAGAAATTATTATTATTATTAGTAGTAGTAGTAGTAGTAGTAATTTTGTTATTTGTTTATCCCATTACAACATTAAAAGTAAAAGTAAAATATTAAAATTCAAAAAAAAAAAGTCATCTCCAACTCACTTATTACTGTAATTTAATTTAAATCACTACCTTGCTTTCTGTATCCCAAATTATAAAAATGAAAATGATATTTTCTATAATTATGATCAACAGTATGTATTTATTGTGTGAATGTTAACCATTTTTATAAAAACACTGGAAGTCTTTATTTATTCATTTATTTATTTGTACTTCAGGTACTTTTATATCTTTGTTTACTTATGTTATTGCTATACATTCACAATCCATTTACTCTTAATATAAGTGATATTTAGGGAAAAAACTCATAATGTGCAATTTTAAGAAAAAAAAAAAACAACTTTAGATATGATTTCAAATAAATTACACATGAAAGGGTCAAAATGCTCTTCAAGCTTGCTATCAGGAATGAATTGTTCTTTTAAAAAATAATAAGAATAATATTGTAGTAACAGAAACCTAAAACTTTCCACTTTCCAGCTGTGTATAGTTTACAAAATGTGGTTTGTAGATGTGCATAAAGAGCATGCTGTCTGCTGTCTTTTTCTGAATTTTTATCTCTTTTCACCTCTTTCCTTTTGCTCTTTTTTTGTAATTAAATCTAAAGATATAAAGCTAGGCTGATTGGTGCATCTGGTGTACCATTGGTCCAACTGGCACAAGGTTTAGCAACATGTTTTCCTTGCTTGTAGTCTATAGCTCTGTAGTCTATGTCCAGACAGGACCCTCTTCTTGAGGTGTGTGTATTCCCTCCATTGTGGGAATAAATCTATCTGTGCTGATTGGTGCCTCCAGGTCCAGGCTGCCTCACAGCAATCCGATGCAGCTGTGCACTGTGTTTTGTGTGACTGTGGAGATTCACAGCGTGGTGGCCTTGCGAATGTGAAGCCCAAGTCTGGAATGCCTGCATCGGCCATTAAAAAAAGAGTAAGGCTACATTTTCTGGATGTATCTGTTGGATAGCCTTATACATTTTATAAATATGACCATGGAGCAGGTACTTTTTGGTAAATCAGATATATCTGAGCATTATCCTCAGCAGCACCAATTCCCAATAAACTCCTGAAAGCAAACTTCAAATTTCAACTTCTAATATAAATAAGGCTTGAAGTTCATGTGAGCAACAGTTAAAACAGTGTGAGTCTCAGATGACTGAGTTGTATTCCTCTGTTAAGGTATACACAGTACACTGCTCAGCACCGAGTTCTCCAATGTTCCTAATCAGAAAACATCTGAGTGAGAAGCAAGGAGTGACACTTAACAGACCGTGCTGTTATAATCCTATTTTGTTCATAACAGCACATTTCGAAATGTGTTATTCCTCTTATACAACATCGATTTGCCCAACTAACAATTTTTTTATTTATTAATGAAAAGCAGGTCACTCTTTTTAACCATTTATAGTTGCCTTTAATGTTATGGAATGTCCACGATACTAATTAGTTCCTGTTTCACTTACAGCGTAGCAGCTATAAATAGTCATTCCCTCACTAGGATCTCTTTATTCTCTCTGTTGAAGTTAATAAGGCGAAAAAAAAGCAATTTGCCATGTTACCAAGAAACTGCAAAGCATAAACACATCTGTGCTGAAGACTTTCCTGTGTCAGAAAACTTACAAACTGTTACAAAGTGTTGACACTGGAGACTCCTTCCAACAATTTTGAATAAATGTTTCCTTACAGAAAACTTACCATATAAATGATTATACCAAAGGAATGATATACATATTTTTATTCTTTTATTAGCCTTCGATTATGTGGAGCATTTGAAGCAGAAGCCTTTATTTGTCCCATATACATTACAGCACAGTGAAATTCTTTTCTTCACATATCTCAGCTTGTTAGGAAGTTGGGGTCAGAGCGCAGGGTCAGCTATGATACACGCCCCTGGAGCAGAGAGGGTTAAGGGCCTTGCTCAAGGGCCCAACAGTGGCAGCTTGTCAGTGCTGGGGCTCAAACCCCGACCTTCTGATCAGTAACCCAGAGCCATAACTACTGAGCCACAACTGTCCCATTCGCCATATAAGTCCCTGTGAATGAGCTGTTACTATAGAAACGCTACTATAGAAATAGTGTTGGAGCAAGCACATTAATATAAACCTGCGATTTGAATTAAAGCCAGCACTACTGTCAGGGCCGCTGCTATAGAGAATTAATCATCACCGTGTCAGCAATCAGATTTTCAGAATTATCAGAATTCAGCAGCATTGTGATATAATACAATACGATGGAAACATTTTAGGCACTTGTGAAAAAATGCTGTAAAGTGAGGATGACATAAAAGGTTTTTATTTATGAAAATGCAGTAAACAGAGAAAAAAACTTAATCAAGTCAATATTTTGTGTGACCACCCTTTGCCTTTAAAACAGCATGAATTCTCTTAGGTACACTGCCGGGAAATATTTTAAGGTACTCGACTGGAAGGTTGTTCCAAGCCTCTTGGAGAACTTGTGACAGTTCTCCTGCAGACTTTGGCTGTCTCACTTGCTTCTCTTTCTCTCTGCATGTAATCCCAGACTTGTGAGAGCAGGGCCCTGTGGGGGCCATACCATCTGTTGTGGGACTCCTTGTTATTCTTTTCACTGAATATAGTTCTTTATGACTTTGGCCATTTGGTTGAGGTCATTGTCATGCTGCACAATGAATTTGGGACTGATCAGACACCTCCCTGATGGTATTGCATGATGAATAAGAACCTGCCTGTACTTCACAGCAGTGAGGGGGCCAAACCTGCAGGGAACCACCACCATGCTTCACTCCAGCTTCATGTAGCACTCCAGCTCTTCAACAGACAAACACCATTTCCATTTTTTTGCACCTACTGCCCTTGTTCTGTGCCTATGTTTTCATGAGTAAGTGAGTCGTTTGGCTTTCTTTCTACCTTAGAGTAATGTTTTTTTGGTCGCAGCTCTTCCACAAAAAAAAAACACTTCTGAAAAGACTTCTCAGGTCTATAGATAGGTGGACACGTCATGTCATTGATGATTAAAAATATATAAAAAACAGATATTAATCATGTAGGGGCTGAAGTATCTAAAATACATGCGTTCCCCTGACACACTAATGCAGAAGATGTAAAATAATCAGACAAAAAAAAAAAAAAATGTATGTAAACCATCAAAACTGCCTAAAACAGTATTTTGCACAATATTGATAAAGTATTTTACATATTTTACAAAAATATAAATCATCATCGATGGTTGTATTATGTTTTCTGTATTAGTGTAATGTGTAAATGTGGCAAGCAAACATGGTGTGGTTTATTATTTTACTGAAGAGTTCAGCTTTACTTGAGCATGTACTTTACACAACAAAACACGACATACATATGTATATACGATCTTTCACCATTCTCTGCCATGAGCCAGCAGTTGACAACACATGCTTAGAATTTAATTGCTTATTGGACTCTAATAAAAGTCCAATAAGAACCATGCAGCAATTAGTCATTAAGCGTATTATCTCAAAGGGAAAATATTTGATAGTTAGTGTCAGGCTTGCCTCAAGATAATGAGAAGCTGTAAAAGACAAACCTATTATGTTCTGTGAATTTGTTTTTCATGGTGCTCAGTGTTTGTGTTTCCTCCAGTCTTCTGGTTAGAGAATTCTGCTATCATTTGTAAAGCACGGTTGCCTGCAGTGTAGCTTGGCCCCACTTATCACCGTGACACCCAGACCTGTCTGACAAAGGAAAACTAATTCTGTGGCCAGATATTAAATGAGTGTGAGTTTCTGTAAAGGTCCAGTTGCTGGTGTTTCTAAATGTTCTCAGACAGAAATACTTGAATTTGATGGATTTCCAGTGTGGTAGTCGGGAGCACTGGTGATTCTAAAAAGGCCGCTTTATGGTTTTTGGACCCCCTAAACACATAAATGTATCTAATTAAGTGGTTTTCAAATATGGTATCCCACAAGGTTGTACTTTAGGCCTGCTATTGTTCCCCCTTTATATACAACATCTTGGGCATGTAATTCACAAACATAATTTTTACTTCCTTTTCTGATACCCAGATATAAATGCAATTTCAGCCAGTTTGAGCAGCTGAGCAAAATGGAAGAGAGTGTTAAAGGCATAAAAGGCTGACGCAGGAAGCAAGTGCATAAACTCAGCATGTTCTTTATTCAGGCAAATCCACAAATCAAAATTGTAGTCGATAATGTTGGTCAGAGAACAGGTAGGCAATAAAATAATGGGATAATCTATAATTAAAGTCAAAAACAGGCACAAGTCTAAAAACTGGAGATACACAGAAACAAGGCTCTGAACTTAATGATACAAAACCAGAAACAGCAGGGCATAAATAGAAAAACTAAACACAATTTAGAGGACTAAACATAGAACAGGTGCACACATTAGGGGAACTAAATCACAGGACAGGGGTAGAAACAGGACTAGAACCAAAACAAAGGCAGAGGGCAACACAAACAAAAGCACATTTAGGGCAAATAACAAGTGTAAGCAGTGCCTGATTGCCAAGAGGAGCTTATTCGTGACAGCGTCCTTCATCTAGATTCTGATAAAACAAAAATACAAATCTACATGGATTTCACCCTAAAGTTAGGATCCTGCATATTGTCATTTCACAAATAGGCAAAATTTTACATTCTATTTTTGTATGGAATATCGCTACATGTTGATTGCTGCTTTGCTGTCTCTTTAAGTAAGTTTTAGCTAGCTAGAATGAGGAAACGCCTTTGCATATTAAAAGCATACTTCAATTTTATTGCATCTCCCTCTCTAGGCTCCTCATTGATGCAAAACCTTCTTATGGCATCTGAAATTCTCAAAGGTTAAGCTGCGACATTAGCCTACACTTAGCATTTCATCTGTTAAGCTCAGCTAGTAGAAGATTGATGAAAGCTGTCTTTATGACAACTGATATAATCCTACATAAACATCATGTGTCATTTGAGTATGTGTCGCATTGATCGCTGTGATCACTGCCCTAATGAGAACTAGCAAATAAGCTAGTAATATATTAAAGTAAATGAAGTGATAAAGTATAACTCACTTCCTTGTTTTTGTGCAAATGTCTTTTTTTAATGGTAAGAGTATCATCAATACGATAAAGCATATACAGTATACATGTAAAAAGTTTCTATTAAACTGACCCAGTAATTATATGTATGTATTATGTATGTATTATGTAAGTAATATGCATATATAACAGGTGCAAATGTAGACGTTTACATGATCCTGTGTATGTCAACGCTGCTATACATTACATATTCATAAATAAACATTCAGCACTGAGACAATGATTTAAAATATTAGAAGACTTTCAGTTTCCTCGAGCATGTCATAACAGTGATTGTGCAGTCATTACGATAAACGAATGAACAAATAATTTGAAAATAAATAATTAAATGATAGTAATAATATGACTCATCTTTCTCTCTCTGCATGAACATACAGTATATGCAAACATATTCTGTTTGAATAGTTTCAAAACAACATTAATGCTCCATTAATAAATAGTACGTTTGGTTAACAGGGCCATGGTTCAACATTCTCATAGTGTCACCATGATTATTTGTTTAATTGTAAGGTTATTATCCCTTTGAGAGCTTTAAATCATCATGCTTCACGGGGTCATTGCTTCTGTTTCTGCTGAAATGCTAACAAGCTCATTAGCGGTGTCATTTCTATGTCATGTCATATGTAATTATGTTGCTGCCCAGGCTTTTTGTCAGTGTTCAATATTTTGTTCATTATTATTATTATTATTATTATTATTATTATTATTATTATTATTATTATTTCATGGCTTGCATGCTACAGGGTGATATGGCCTTATGAGAGATTAAAGCTGAAATAATTCTCTGGTTGACTAACTTTGCAAATTGGTCATGTCAAGCATGCTGGGAAGTGCCGAATCAGCAATGTTGTACACCGAGAGTTAGCATATGCCAGGCCAATTACAAACTGATGTCACATTTCCAGCTTTTGTAGAAATACAGACAATTGGGGTTTGAACGAATTGTTCATCCAAGAATATCCTTCATGCTTTGCTATAAATATATTTCTTATTTATTTTTTATTCCAGTTATAAGTATATTTTATACAAGCATATTATTTTATGAGTAAGGGGAGGAGAAAAATGTGATGTTTTTTTTTTTCTTCCACGAGTGAGCTGACACCGAGCAGTAATTGCCTGTCAACTTTTAAAATGAGTCCGAGAAAGTCATTTGAAATTTGTCACTCATTTTAATGCTACCATGCAGGTGGTTCTTATCCAATCACAGTCCAAAAGAGTTAAATGCCATATCTGGACAAAAGCTTAAAATATTTAAAAAAAAAAAAAAAAAAAAAAGAAGCGTCACTTTTGTCCTATGCTCTGTTCAAGGACTTGGGCTACTTAGGACATTTCCCAAGTGACTCTCTTTCTTTTTCCGCCTCGAGTTATCAGGGCCGGTGGTCCTTTTACAGGGCAGCTGGAGGACAGACTTGATTACTTACTCTTGTATAACCCAACCAAGCGACTCTCTCAGCCCTATGATGGGATGGATGGATTGAATAATGTAGAAATATAATGCTGTAATATTTGTCTTACAGCAATGCCCCACCTTTGCGTCGGGTAATCAACACATCCTCCATTATTGCATCTCCTCTCTCTTTGAAATGAAGAATACTGCATAAAGTGCATAAGCTCTACCCATGCTTATAAGATCTTCAATTTTGTGTTGACGTAGAGCTGCGCTTTCACTGCACTTGAGTGGCTTTGATATCAAACCGTGAACTGTAAAATTGCTTTGGCTACGAAGCAAAACTGCACAGTGTTTGCGTGTGGCCCGATGTATTACTTAACAAGGAAGCGTATGCCTTGAAATGGATGTGCAAAGGGTGTATTGTTTACAATGCTTTGCCAATTTGTTCAGCTTGACAGCAAGATGTCAGCATCCATTTGGTCCTGACTGATTGGGGAGGGTGATTGTCGTCTGGTTTAGAGAGCGGCTATGGCTGAACAGTCAAAACACTGCCAATGTGCATATGAGATGCATAAATTTGGCTCAAGAAGCATTTACCTCTTGCGTTCTTCTTGTCTGGCATGAACTCTTTCACACTGAATCATGTCAGCTTATGTAACACTGACGTTGTAGGATAACACATTGAAATCAGTACACCATGCCACGTTTCAGTTCGCTTGATGAAACCATGACTCTGTATGTCATTTTAAAAGGGGAATAGCATAAATATCAACACACAGGGAGGTTTAGACAGCTGGTTCCTGAATTGAGATTTACAAATACAAGCTAAGATGACATACTGTATGTTACCAGTCAGATAAAAAAAATTAAAGCTCTGTCTATGAGAAGATCATAGAGGTTTTAAAAAATAGTGATTTAGACGATTTTGCAGTGTTTGTACATCCGTAATTGCCCTTTATATTATTAGTGTGCCTATTTTATTTGGCTACTCACAAATAAAAGGAGTGCCCATGGCCATGACAGACGTTCTTTACTGAGAACCCTTAGAAACTTTGATCTAACCTTGTAACAAGCTGCTTTTTAGCACTTTCAATTTTTCCCCTACATAGTTGATTCATCCGTCTTTCATATTCAGTAAGCGCTTTTATCCTTGTCAGGATTGTGCAACATATTTGTGAGAACACTGGCTGCTTTAACAGGGCCCCATCTTGTACATTTTCCAAGCAAAAACAAACCAAACTACAAAATATATTTTTTTTTTTCTGTGGAAATAATAGGAATTTTAGTAAATAGTATTTGCAATAAATATGGATTTCACATTGCTCTTCAGGATCAGATGCTAAATATTAGGTTGCTTTAGTGCTCCTCAGGTTCCACCTTGACCATTTGTTCATGATAATTTCTCCCAGTGGTTGCTCAGGATTACTCACCCACGAGTTCGGTGTATATTTATCCCTCTCTTCAGTGACTTCTTGCGTGTAATCCATACTGTGTGTATACTGCAATTCTGAACCTCATGACTGTAGTTTCTTCTGGTTCCTTTCATTACAGTCCCTAATGGAGACCAGAATTCAGTAAATTATTAACAATCATGCTTTAGAATCATTTCATTTTTGCTCATGTTCACATGTGGATTTTTTTTTTGTCAGTGCAGTTGGATATTGTTAACATTTTAAACAAACGTCATTCAATAAATTACTTTGGTATATTGTGAATGTTGCTAGCAAGGAGTAAAACACATTTTAATAGCCAGACATTAAATTGATTAAACTGCTTGCGCATATCTCTGTATTGTAATGCGTAGACTGCACTCGAAACTTTGCACAAAGTTTACCTCCACATATTTATTTTTCTGCTCTGTTCTCAGTGCAGTAAATAGTTAGACATAAGCTAAGTCTGAATATCCCTACTACCGTACTATACATGAGGCGCAAAGCAGTATGCCAAAGGAGTAGGTCTGAATTCTCAGTATTGATAAAACAGTAGGCGAGAAACACCCGGATGACCTACTCCTCCTGCTGAGATTCTGAGCAACGGGATTGGCAGAGAAAAGAATGACTGACAATGATTTCAAAAATGGCGGAAGGTAGCCTGTTGGCTCTTTTTAAGTGTAAGCGCTATAGGTATAAAAAGTTGCTCCTTGTGGTTAAACCATACTTGTTTAACAAAACCTGAGTAAATTGTTAACTTGTTGAAGGTTTAAACAAGAAAAAACATTTGCTCTAATCTGGCAGGCCCTTTAACTTTTTGCGGCTATTATGACGTAGTTGGTCACATGATAATGCCAACATGGCGGATGTAGTATGTCCGGATTGTATTCATTCTACACATATCTACTGATCAGTACATACCGTATCAAAGGGGGAGCAGTAGGTACTGAATCAAATTCAGTAGGTTCTGTCACAGTATGTGATTTCAGACACACGGATAGTTTAAATTTGTACCTTTCATGATACACATCACATGACCAAGTCACATGCCTCACTGATTACTTGCACCTGTTTCCTGTTTCATGTAATTAGTGTCACTATTTAAATTCTGTGTTAAAGTCATGTTGTATGTTACTTAGACAACTTCGTGTTCATGTTCTTGCCATATGTATCTAGTTCTTGTTTGAGAAAACTTTAAGAAAATGAGGATATCGTCAAGGTACAAAGACGAATTGATTAAGCAGGTCTCGGAGAACGTAATGAATCAGTGCTTGGAATACTGCGGGGGCGTTGGTGAGCCCAAATGGCATCACCAAATACTCGTAGTGGCCCGTGGGGGTGTTGAAGGCCGTCTTCCATTCATCCCCTTGCCGGATCCACACGAGATGGTAAGCATTGCGGAGATCCAGTTTAGTAAAAATGGAAGCCCCTTGAAGCAGCTCAAAAGCTGTGGCCATGAGAGAAAGGGGGTATTGATTCCTGATCTTGTTGAGGCCCCGGTAATCAATACAAGGCCTAAGACCCCCGTCTTTCTTCTCTACAAAGAAGAGCTCTGCCCCTGCCGGGGAAGTGGAGGCACGGATGATGCCGGCTGCCAAGGACTCCTTAATGTAGGTATCCATTGCAGAGCGTTCGGGGGAGATAAGGAGAAGATCTGACCCCTGGGAGGTAGCCTGGGACTTGCTGAATACTGCCTTGAACTGATGATAGACACTGGGGACTCGAGACAGGTCAACAGACTCTTGAAACTCGGAACTAGGGGCTGAGGGCCTCTGAAGTAGGCAAGTGAGTTGACAACTGGGTGAGGAAACTCTGGCAGGAACTAGGATCTCCAGCAAAGGGCTTGGGAGGTGGTAGTCGGCGCTCCACCACTGGAGAAGGCCTGTCACTACTCGGGGGTGATACAGAGAAAGGTGAAGGACCAGGGAGGTGTTCAAAAAGCTGGCGGATGGAGCTCATCACCTCGGACAGGAGTTGAGAGTGTTTGGCCATCAGCTCTTCTTGTCGGCTGAGAACGGCTTCATGGCGCTGGAAAGATGCCTCGTGTTGAGTGATCGCCGCCAAATTGTCCTTGGAACCGAGTGTTTCTGGGTCCATGACTGACTTGGTTTTTCTGTCACAAGGTGGGATTGAACTTGGGTCTCTGGTGTGGTGGTTCGAGAGTCCTACCACTTAGACACAGAGGCGGTAATATTGTACCCAAACGAAACATTCTAGGCAGTACTCCAGGCAATGTTGATTTAATAATTAAAAAAAGTTCTTTGCAAGAAGAAGAAAAAAAAGAATCCAACAAAAGTTCTTCTCAGACAGAGGTATTAATAATAGTAGAGACAATGGAAAAACCACTTGGGAAAATAAAAACTCCACGAGGGAAGAAAACAAAACTAGAGAATATTAACAAACAATAACTAAGAACATAACTAATACAATAAAACAATAACTAAGAACTTGAGGTAACTTGGAAGACTCAGTGAAACAAAGCAGGAAACTCACAGCAAAGACTCAAAAACCAAGTGAGGAACAAGGGAAAAAAACACAACTAAAATACCCTAGGGAAAACAAGGCACAGGTGACCTGGATAACGCTAACAAAGACACACGAGGAAGAACTACGGCAGAGGGGAACACAGGGGGCCTCTAGAGGCACGGAGATCAACTACCGGAGGTAGGATGCTTACAGTCTGTAAGTGCACTCACTATATTTTCATAACACTACTTACCGATGCTGCTTAAAGACAAACAGAAATGGCTCAGCTGAAATTTCTGAGCTGTGTTTTGTCTGTCAGGGAATGAAACTCCTTCCATTTGGAAACATTAAATGTAGCTGCCTTGAAGATGTAAATAAAATACTCTCAAACAACAGGTATGCAGACCAAACAACATTATCAGATACCACAAATATTCATATATTATACAAACTCAATTCCAAAAAAGTTGGGACACTGTACAAATTGTGAATAAAAACAGAATACAATGATGCGGAAGTTTCAATATTTTATTCAAAATACAACATAGATGACATATCAAATGTTTAAACTGAGAAAATGTATCATTTTAAGGGAAAAATAAGTTGATTTTAAATTTCATGGCATCAACACATCTCAACAATGTTGGGACAAGGCCATGTTTACCACTGTGTGGAATCCCCTCTTCTTTTTATAACAGTCTGCAAACGTCTGGGGACTGAGGAGACAAGTTGCTCAAGTTTAGGAATAGGATTGTTGTCCCATTCTTGTCTAATACAGGCTTCTAGTTGCTCAACTGTCTTAGGTCTTCTTTGTCGCATCTTCCTCTTTATGATGCGCCAAATGTTTTCTATGGGTGAAAGATCTTGACTGCAGGCTGGCCATTTCAGTACCCGGATCCTTCTTCTACGCAGCCATGATGTTGTAATTGATGCAGTATGTGGTCTGGCATTGTCATGTTGGAAAATGCATACGTCCGGATGGGAGCATATGTTGTTCTAGAACTTGGGTATACCTTTCAGCATTGATGGTGCCTTTCCAGATGTGTAAGCTGCCCATGCCACACGCACTCATGCAACCCCATACCATCAGAGATGCAGGCTTCTGAACTGAGCGCTGATAACAACTTGGGTTGTCCTTGTCCTCTTTAGTCCGGATGACATGGCGTCCCAGTTTTTTAAAAAGAACTTCAAATTTTGATTCGTCTGACCACAGAACAGATCACGGGCATCCAGTATGGTTTTTCATACTTTTTGCCAGTATGGCACTGTAGATGATGATAACTTCAAACTCTTTGCAATTTTTCTCTGAGTAACTCCTTTCTGATATTGTTCCACTATTTTTCACCGCAGCATTGGGGGAATTGGTGATCGTCTGCCCATCTTGACTTCTGAGAGACACTGCCACTCTGAGAGGCTCTTTTTATACCCAATCATGTTGCCAATTAACCTAATAAGTTGCAAATTGGTCCTCCAGCTGTTCCTTATATGTACATTTAACTTTTCTGGCCTCTTATTGTTACCTGTCCCAACTTTTTTGGAATGTGTAGCTCTCATGAAATCCAAAATGAGCCAATATTTGGCATGACATTTCAAAATGTCTCACTTTCAACATTTGATATGTTATCTGTATTCTATTGTGAATAAAATATAAGTTTATGAGATTTGTAAATTATTGCATTCCTTTTTTATTCACAATTTGTACAGTGTCCCAAATTTTTTGGAATCGGGTTTGTAGATCATTTAGTGTAATATGGATCATTTAGTCATGTACAGCACATAAATCACCTTAGAATCACCTTGTAGGTAAGAAAGTAACTATTTCTTTGCAACTTAATCATCTTATCCACACATCACTGCATTTCAAAAATGAAAGCGTACATGCACCCAAAGCATTTACAATTTAAATATAATCACTCCCGCAACCCCAGGAGGCCCGAGACACATTTTAGCCATGTTATACAAATGTAAATACATCTGTCTTTGCTAAGCCTTATTTGACAACCAAAATCCCTTCTAATGCATTATGTCAAAACACACATGGTCCATAACAGCCGGAATTGCCATCTTTAAGGAATTTAGGATGATGGAAATAGCAAGCACCACAGGAGGTTGAAGGTAATTAGTTGATTTGCATACTAGCGTGCAAAACAGCAAACGGATTCCATTCATACAAGAGAAATGGAATGACTGGGGTTGATTATGTTGATAAATGGGGTCAAATGGAGTTATTAGAGTTACTGACTAAATGTCATCAAGGAGCAAGAATGTCTAAAGAAGCTTGTGACAGAACAGTAATGTGTAAGATTTACCTCATATGCAAGGTGTCTAAAAAGTCAGAAACCAATGAAAATATGTTGAGCAAACATGCCAATTTGATTATGCTGGGATGGGCTCGTTACAGTTAGCCCACAGCCTCACTTTGTATCATTGTGTATGTTTTTCTTATAACCACTGGAAGTCCTGGAGCACTTGGTTTCACAAAAATGCAAAATAAAAAAAATAACAAGACAACGTGGATGCCAAAAATGAAACATTCTACTATTATATATATATATATATATATATATATATATATATATATATATGATTGAAAGACATTGAAAGCCCCTGTAGCCCATTTACACAAGCCACCCCTGGTTACAGAGCAATCAAACTGAATCTGTTGGACAAAATGGTGATATTAATTAAGATGTCCATTGAAGGTTTAGCAGGAATAGAATGTCGTGTTGATTGTATCTCTTTATAGTTTTTTCTGAGCACTAGCTTGTTTTAGCATGGTGCTCAGGAGCCAGATGTATTCCTCCCACGGTGTACAGTTTGAATTGCTGCAATTTGTCTGCATTACCTACTTCTTCAGAGTCACATTTTTATCTACAATGAGTGGAGGAAAACAAAAACAGCAGAATGCATTACTCTTCATTTAGAAGGAATATAAAACTTTATAAAACACACTGAAATTTATCTCAGTTTTATGAAAACCTAGGTTGCTTACAGTTTGGATAATCAGTCTCAAATAAATACATTTACTCCACAACTGGCCATCAAACCAGTGACTTTTATCCAAGCTGACTCCCATGTGAGGGAACTGCTATCCAAATACTATTTAAAAAAGGTATCTAACTATGTTTTCATTTTAGGGATAGTGCAGTATAGGAAAAGAGAGTAAAGTGCAAAGCAATACCAAAAGCTATAGGAACATACCAATTATACAAATTGTACAATTCTGTAAAGAGAGAAATCACATGTTGCACAATATACAGTGTAACATTGTCTTACCTTAAGGCATAAAGCAAGATGATGCATAAGGATCAGTTCTTGAGATGGTTCTTAAAGCTTTTAAGAGCTTCTACAAGACATGAGCAGCTCACTACACCATTCAGGAACCACCTATGAGAAGTGTTTGGAGTGAAAGCAGCTCCACACAATGTTCATTCACAGAACACAATACAGGGGGTCTACATACAAAGGGGAAATTAACACTTTTTTAGAAAATTTGTTTTCTAAAAATTTGAAAATTAATTACAAAACATCCTCACACAGAGTCGTCTCTCCCAACTTTGGCTCCCAGTTTGGCAACAGTGTCATGTGTGATGTGCTTGCCATGTGTGCCTCGCAACCTTGAGACAGCTTCCCTATCCAGCCAGATGAATGATTTCAATACGTTATTCTTTTGTTAAAGGCATTCTTGAAGGCTATCTGAAAAAAGAAATATATGATATAAACTAAGTATGAAAAAAGTCCTAAAAAGTCTTCATTTACCCGATGTATGGAGACTTTTGGGACAACCTGTAGAAAGGAAAGGGGCATAGAGTGTAAGCTGATAAAAGGTACAGGTAGATCTATCTAATAAACCAGCACATAAGGCCCTGATTTTTATGATTCTAAATAAAGTCTGAAATGTGACACATTTTGTGAATATTAGAGGTTGCATGAATATTTTTTTTTTACTAGTCAACCAAAAAAAATTTAGTTAACTAGGCATGTTTTCCATAGTTAAAGCAAAAGTTGATTGAGGACATCAATATTTCACTAGTGTAGTTATATGCTCATTTAAAAATAATAATAATAATAATAATAATAATAATAATAATAATAAATATTAATAATAAAATAATACAAATAAAACCAGCAAACAACACATGAAACTGCACTTCAATTAACAGCCACACTGCAAATAACGATATCTTATCTAGTGAAAATATCTGAAAATATAAAATGTAGTATTTTATTTCAAGATTACAACAAACCAAATGTATGATTACTAAAACCTATTTCTAGACATTTGTACTAATTTCAAGCTTGAAATAGTCTTGTTCTGTTGGAAGATCATTTTGTAGAATTTATTTCTAGGAAGAAGCAAAAATGATCTGCCAATAGAACAAAAAAAGTAAAGTTTTAAATGTCTAGAAATATTTTTTAATAATTTTATATTTGGTTAACTGTAATCTTATAACAGGAAATACTAATACTAGATAAATCTGACTATATTCAAGATATTTTCACTTGCTGTCCTTTTTTTGCAGTACATACACACATCACAATTTACAGCTTCAGTGCGTTTTAGACTACACTGCTACCAAAAAAAAACAATAATAATAATAATAATAATAATAATATGCAACAATTCTGCAAAATAATAATTCTGTGTATCAGATTAATTATATAATTTTATATATAATTTCAAAAAAGGAAGGACCTGGAGGACGTGGTCAGCTGAAATTACACTGATTCTATAATCAGAGAGCCCCTTTATAGCACAACTGCAATTTCTACAGCAGCGTCTGGGAGGATTTTCCAGGGACCCAATGTTCAACTCCATGTCAACTTCAGCCTCCAACCTTGGAGATGCAAATGTCCTGTATATATGTCTAATACCATAATTTAATTTTATAATCTAATACCATAACAGTCATAATTTCTAAATGCTTTCTCATTTCTCAGACTTGAGATGCCAGGTCATAATTTTGAGAAACTCTAATAAAATATTAGTTTTAATTTTAATAAAATATTAGTTTTATACTTCAAATGACAGAAACGGGCTTCTACAAGTTTAATACCTATTAAGTCATATTAAACCATTCAGTCATATTACTTTTTATATGCAATTTCTTTCAATGACTCTCAGGCTGCAATAAATTAAACTCCATGCGCTAAAATTAATCTCCATTGACTCCATCCTGTATTTACAACATTTATGTAAAAAAAAAAAACCCACACTGCATATTCATTAAGGCAAACATGCAGAACCTATGCTATTTTACCCACATGAAAGTTAAAATCCACCATACACCTAGTGAGTAAATCAGCTTGGACGTTTGTTGTAGATGTTTTTACACACACAAACCTGAGTGGATATCAAACGGGCAATATTTGCATTAGCTACAAAGCAAAGGCAGTGCTGTGAGCTGACACAAGGTGACACAGGATAGGAAGGATGAAAGAGTCGAGCAGCTCAGTTTAGAAAAAGGCTGTCACACTGAAGTGGTCCGTGTTGTAAAAGCGTTGTCATGTCTCATCTAGCCAGTCAGCTAACCTTGCGCTTCAGGTCAAACCTGTGTGATCAGAGAGTGGGGCACTCGTTAAAGTCAGATCTGTTGGCTAGAAGTCAGAGCTGTTCACCTGGCTAAAGGCTGCAAGCTGTGATCCAAGGCAGTCGCGTCTGCTCTGATTACTGACATCAGTTCAGACAATAGAAAACAACAAAAAGGCAAACAAGACAAGATTTGCAGTCATTAATCAAACATGTGATTAAATAATTGTGATAATTAGAGACTGTATTCATCATTAAGCCTGTCATATATCCATATTTGGTGGTGCAGCAGGCAAATGAAGACATTTCATTTTACCAATTATGGAAGCATATGAAAGGAATAAAACACTTTGGAGTGTCCAGGTAGAGGAAAATAATCCACAACAGACTGCTGTGATGCAGCCTGATGCAAAGCAGAGTTACTCATACCAACCAGAAGCAAACCAGACTTCCTGCCTACACAATATATATCCTACTCAACTTCATAAAGCACCTAGTGAACTGAGAACACTGAGAAAGGTATAATCCTGAGGACCACTGCTAAGCCCCTGCGTTGGACATTGTGGACTCCATATTGTCCTGATCCTCATCCATGTGGCCATTCTACAAGCCGGCTTTCTGGGGTTTTTACAGACATTACTTGGAAATGGGGTACGGTTATGCTGCATTCCACTTCAGATCTGCATTCCACACTACCTGACCTTCGACAAGGAAAAGTGCAATGAAACCGTCATTCAACTCAGAATTCCACATCAGGACCTTGGGCATCACCCACCTTACCCGAGTTCTTTGGCATAGACAAACCTGATGTCACAACAATAATGTGGTGCACAGTCAACAGTAAACAGATTTCCCTTTGCATTATTTTCTTCGAGATAAAATTTTGCCTGATATGTAGCTCTTCTGTTCTCACACAGAAATAATTCATGTAGATCTTCTTAGTTTATCAAATTCAGAGACTAGGCATACAAATATGACCTTGCTCTGCGCATCCATGTTTTCCCAAGCGGAAACACTGGAATGCTTTTAGATCACAAGTCAGGAAAATAACTTGGAACTTGGATTGCAAACAATGCAAACTTTCTATGTACCTATTTGCCAGCCTACTAAACCATTGTCCAAGCTAACTAGCACACCTGTACCTCGTTAAGCCTAGTCTACTTACATTGCAAAGTCTTGCCTTAGTTATATTCCACTCTGTCTCCCTCTCCATACATCTGCAACCTCATTTTTGATCATAACCTCTCCTTTGAACACCACATCAATCAACTCACCAGAACTGCCTTTTTTCCACCTAAAGATAAAAAAAATATAGCTCGTCTCCGCCCATCACTTTCGACCTCTGTTGCTGAAACTTTGATCCATGCCTTTATCACATCCAGATTCAACTACTGCAATAGCATTCTCTTTGGCACATCATCCAAAATCCTAAATAAACTCCAGTACATCCAGAACTCTGCTGCACGTCTGCTCACTCATTCTTGATCTCGTGACCTGTCCTCCAGAAGCTTCACTGGCTTCCTGTCCCACAACGGATTCAATTTAAAGTCCTTCTTTCCACACACAAAGCTCTTTATAACCAGGCTCCCTTCTATCTCATTGATGTGTTTCAATATCACATTCCGTCCCGTAGTCTCTGTTCCTCTGATGCCAAACTCCTGTCTATACCACTCAGAACTAAGCACCAGACCTGGGGTGATCAAGCATCTTCCATAGCTGCCTTCTCCCTTCGGAATTCTCTTCCAAAACACATCCGAGATTGCACCGATTTGGCCAAGTTCAAATCATTACTCAAAACTCACCTTTTCAGGATTGTTTTTTTTTTGTTTTGTTTGTTTTTTGTTTTTTTATGTGATTATGCTGTATGGTTTTATTGTGTTGTCTTATGACTATTTTTTTTTTTAATTTATGTAAAGCATCTTTAAGTACCTTGAAAAGTACTCTATAAATAAAGAATATTATTATTATTATTATTATTATTATTATTATTATTATTATTATTATTATTATTATTCAGCCTTTTTTCTGATTTTAAGCTTGGCTTTTTGGGTCCTCTACATTTCCTTGTTTACTTGTTCCACCTCATTGTCTGGAACACATTTGTACAGTAAGGCTCATTCTTTTATCTCCCCACCTCAATATTATGACGGCAGTTGGATTTTTTTCTACACTTTAATAAACTTAACTTTAATCATGGGCTGGTCAGCTACATAAACCAAAAAAAAAAAAGTTTAAATGAGACCTGCGCTATTGTGTTGCATACTCATTGCACTATGCAAAGGCATGGACAATACAGAAAGGTCAAAAGGTCAGAATTAGAATTTTAGCACATCGAGCCTCATTTATCACGGTGGATATGAATGGATTTATGCGTATATTGTTCGAAGACCATTTACACAAGAAATTTGGTATTCATGAAAATCCTGTAAAAAAAAAAAAACGTTCGCATCCTACTTGTGCTCCTGAGTGCGTGCAAATTATGCTTTAAGCAGACTAACTAATGTAAACCTCAACTTGATTGACTTCAAATCATACAATTTGCATATTTACAATATAATTACTGCACTTATACATATAAGGAATATACTGTCGAGTTTAATTTGCTTATTTGTATTACATTTACAACGTTTAGCAGACGACCTTTTCCAAAACAACTTCTAGAAATGCTTTGCAGTCACTATCAAAAGCATATCCTCATGCTAGTTCACTAGGTCAGGGACGAAGAATACCATCGAGAACTGGTTTAGTGAAAACCAGTTGTTTTATATTAGTGGCATTGATTAAAGAATGTGAAAAATAAAGAAAGTGAGCTAACACAAGCCCATAAACTAAGACAAATAAAACAAATCAGTCAATTATGACAAAAGAAATGGCGATGTATAAACAGAGGATGGGCCGGTCTGGCTGTGCATAGCTATAAGCCGTAAACAAAAACCTCAGCTGACGGAAGATTTAGCGCTCACTTATTATTATTAATATTATATAATTATTATATATTATTAAATATTTTTTTGGAATAGCAGTGAGTCAAAATAATTCCAACCTCTGCCTTTCAGGCTTTATCCTGATCGTTCATTTAGCACCAGCTGTCTGCACACTTGTGAGTTTTGTGGGCGTCAGTACATGCAAATGAGCTGTGTCGGGAACTCCCAGAATCCTCAGCGAGCCATGTGACAACCACAAACTGCATGAGTGCGTCCCAAAACTCTAATTAATGCCTCACTGATTCCAACAGATCCCTCAGCCTGTGATCTGGAAATTGACAAAATTATCGAATTCCACCAAAAAAAAACAATTCTTAAAATGAGCTCAGATGAAGCAGTGACCTAGGTGAGAGGAGCCTTCAAGTGTGAGGATACACTAGTGCTTCATTTTTTTTCATTTTGGTGAATGATTAAACAATATAAATGCTCCCGTTTTCCACAATAAATAATACAATAATAAGAAGCGCATATACAAAATGAATAACTTGTATGAAATTTTAATAAAAATGGGTACAAATAAAATGCTTGGATGAAAATCTATTAATATGCCTTGCTTTAAAATCTGAGAGGTTAAGTGATGAGTAGAGTCTTGTTTAGGCTTCAGGTGCATGATGTACAGATGCAATAATGTTTTAATTAAAGATAATTGAGTGTGTAATCACTGTTGTTGTGTATATACAGATGCATTATACACTTAATCCAGCTAGTAAACATGTCATCAATAAGAGTATCACTAAAGTCGCTTTTAAGTGACACTTCTGTGAGCAAGACTGTCTTGTCTGGTTAATATGTTTGTTTTGATTTCTCCACTTCCTCTGAGGGAGGAGCTAAGAAGCGAGGACAGAAAGCAAAGAAAGAAAATGAGGAGCACGCATCCTATATGTGAAAATTCTCAGTCAGTCCATAGATTAGAAGGTGTGTCACCTGACTTCCTGACATGACCCCTCTCTCACATCACAGATTACTAATCTCACACACACACACCTGTCTCTCATTCACTAACTCCTTCAGATAACTCATACATTTCACAAGCGATTATGTGAGTAATATGTGATCGCATGTGAAAAACTGCTGAAGGTGCATACCATCATGCCATGCCCTGAAACTACTTCATGTGAGAAATCATATCGTAAAAATGAAATGTGAAAATGAATCGATTGTGTGTAAAAGTTAAAAAATGTATGAATCAAGTGAAAAAAAATCACCTGTGAAAAATAAATCATGAAAATTTAACAATTGTGCGATGTGTAAAATCATGTAAAAAGAAATGAATCATGTATTTTTTTTAAAAATCGTGAAAATATATGAATTGTGAAAATTTAACCTGTTACAATAAATGAAACCTTTTGAAATAAATGATTTGTGTGCAAAAAATCAAATGTAATAAAATGAATCAGGCGAAAAATTGACACGAAAATCAAAATGAACATCTTAAAGTAAATGAATCGTGTGTAAAAATCAGAAGTGAAAATTGTGCAAAAAATAAGATGTGTCAAGTTCATGTGACTCTTCTGTAATGGCACTTATCTAGCAATCCTAATACTTAATTTCCCAACAGTATCTGAAATATTATTGTTCTGTTCTTTGTGTGGGAATCACTTGGAATGTTCACTTCACTAATTAAGTCTCAGAGCCACTTTGGTAATTATTTATAACCATTATCAGCTGTGTGACATGTGATACAAATGCTGTTTAGCTTCTCTCAAATAACAGTTTCAGCACTGTGCCAGAAATGTCATTACACACATCACCCCAGCTCTCCTGCTGACACTCCTGCTGGTTTCCTTTGTTCCAGTGAAATAAATCTTTTCCGCTCAGATGTGCACCTAGAAATTATCCTCTTGGCACTCTCGTAATAAAATAATGTCTCATAATAAAAGCTACAAGCTTGTGTTTTATTCCTCTTATGCCTCAGCAGTTTGCCAGTGATTATAATTTTTGCAGCTGCACTACTGTCAGAAAATTAATCAACTCCTTCTAACCAATCAGGTTTGCCATGAGACATTAACAAAATGCAATACGCAATAGGGGAGTATGAAATCTGAAAGTTTACAGATCATTCCATTTCATTTCAAGCAGGAAAGATGCAAAAAAAAATCTCAAATGAATATAAAACTAATCATTTTAATATTTAGATTAATGTCATCTTCTTTTCCTTATTTTCTAAACTCAATATATGTATAGGCACATTTTACAAAACTGATTTCATCAAATAAATGAAATTCACCACATTTGTGGTGGTGTAATTGCCCCCAGATCTAACAGAATAATTCATTTTAAACCCAGAATTTTGTGTAGATAAATGTCTATTAAAATTAAATGCGCAGTCACAGTGCTGAAATAGATAGCTGGGTCTTTGGAGCATCATCTTACATTCCTCTGGAGCTGTTCCATGTTCTAGATGATATACTTTATTCCTAAAACAAATTGAATTTCAACACAAGACAAATTATTTCATTCACAGCCCACATCCAGGTATGTAAGCGTTTATAAACCGATGCTTGTAATTACATGACTGAAGATAAATATGACCACAATACCAGGGAATGGATTTTGGAAATGGACACCACATCTACACATAATCGATGATGGCGCCAGAAGTACATATAAATCTGTAAAATAGTGAAAACACAGTTCAGGGAATTTCTGAAGAGGAACCAGTATGCAGCATGATGATCCTATCCTCCTCTAGTCACCACTGTTAATCATGAGTTATCAAGGAGTATAGCAATGTTACAGTCGCTGTACCAGTCTGCAATGATGAAGCAGGAGCTTGCAGACAAATCTATGTCCCTGTCCTTACCTATCACCATGAGCTGTGGGTAGTGACTAAAAGCATAAAGTTGGGATTACAGTTTGCAGAAATGAGGTTCCTCTGCAGGGTTGCTGGGCTAACTCTACCTGATAGGGTTAGGAGCTCGACAACCTGGGAGCCATTGCTTTTCCATATTAAGAGAAGCCAGTTCAGGTGGTTTGGGCACCTTACAGGGATGCCTCCTACTCGGATCCTGCTATAGATGTATCAGCATTGTCCCACTGGATGGAGATCCTGGAGCAGACTCTAGACCCGCTGGAGAGACTATATCTCACAATAGGCTTGGGGACATCTGGAGATCCCACAAGAGGAGATGGAATGTGTGGCAGGAAAGGAAACATGGAAGGAAAATGAATGCAAGTTAACAGCTAGCAATACCAATATTTTACTTATCACCTCAATCAGTATGCTGTAGGTAAAGGAGATTGGTAGTTGCTTGGTAATAGAAAGCCATCAGTCACTGAAGAGAGAACTGGAGCTTGTAGCTTCCAGGATGGGAAAAGGGACTTACAGACCTTGGTTTGGCCAAACCGTCATGAAAGATGCCTAAGGGTTATCACAAATGTAGCCAAGGTAAGGTTAAAACAACTACCTTGGCCACACAAACACATTTTGAAATGAAACAGGGATGTGAATTGGAAGACGAGGAAGTTGTTGCAGCTGTGGAAGTGTGTGGGTTAGTTGATGAAACTGGTACATGGTGAGGTTGGGAATTGTAGGGTAATGGGCCTAGATGAAACCATGTTGGCTGCATGTTCACTGGAGACAGTGGAGTTAAATCCAGATTATGAGAAGAAGCCTGAACTTTACCATACATCATTAGTACCATATGGCAGTCGTGGCCTAATGGTTAGAGAGTTGGTCTTGTAACCCGAAGGTTGTAGTCTCAGGTCCGGCAGGGATTGTAGATGGGGGATCTTTGATGCCTTGGTAACTTGTGGAACACTGGCTCTTGTGATGAATGTTGGGACCATGAGTTATGTAAAATATTTTTTTTTTTTACCTCTTTACCAAGAGGTTATGACTTCACCTTATCTGTATCTTTGAACAAAATTATATATATATATATATATATATATATATATATATATATATATATATATACGTATATATATACATCCACGTGTCCACATGCACAAACTTGATCACTCCATGATCCCACTGAAAGTGCCTTGAACCTTGTTAGACATTTCATTGCTGTTATTCTCTCCAAGAAAAGCTTCACTAAAAATACAAATATACATTGTGGGAGTGCCAATAATTTTGAATCTAGTGTTTAGCAATAAGAAAATGCAATACATGAGAAGTATTTTGTTTGAGGAAAAGTTTATTTATTTATTTATTTTTATTTATTTTTTTGTTAATATAAAACTATACCTTGCCTTAGTCTCAAAGTGTATTCTTTTTATCTATGAATTTACTTTACTTTTGTGACCGTGACTGTATTTTATATTGGACGGCAGTGTAAAGACATTTCCTTTATCTGTGAGAATTTTGTTAAAAAGCCATTTGGTGAATAATTACAAACTAAAATGTTTATACTGGCGAACTTGGACAAAGAATGTAATTTAGACATTTAATGAGCTACTACACCAGTACACTGCTACAGAAATGAGCTCACACAGAGTAAGGGAGGTAGTTCCAATTGTACCTTCCAAAATGTACTGGTTAATCACAATTAAACTGGTTCAACGCAAAGGCAACAGCATCCTGTTGGATCTGCCCTGCTCTGAGTTGAACATTGCAGCCATTTATTTATGTAATTGGTAAGGCAGAGACTGTTTCTTCAAAGACATAAGACCTTGGCACTTTCTCATTAAAGAAAGAAAGTCATGTCATTAAGAGATCATGTTCACTCTTACTCACCTAACAGAGTCTCTTCTTCATCCTCAACACCGACCAGTATTTTTTTTCCTTTTAGAGTCTCTGGTGCCAGGAGTGACAGCCAAATAACAACCTACTCCAAAAGAACAAGGGAAGTAATAATGTGTTTTTTGCTGACCATGCACCCGATAGAAGGGGTGAAGTATGAAAGTGACAATTTTATTGAATAAACAGGATCATTGCTGCTAAATTATAAAGTTGAATGTAAGTACGGATGGTGAAGCAGCAGAAAAAGTCTGAATTCAAGAACAGGGCCTTGAAGTGAAAAATGATAAAGTTATAATTCTTTGTTTAATATCAAAACTGTGATGAGATTAAAGTGATTATTGTATTGTAATCTCAGTGTTGAGACATTCCCATGTAAATCGTGAAGTGAGTGGGTCTGTTATGTTATAGGTATATGTTAAAGTACATCTTAAAAAGCTTCATTAATGGTGAAGTGGCTAGGGGTGGCCAGTGCTACCCTAGTGTGAAGCATGTTCACCCCTCTGGCCACCACCGTAACACCACGTTGAACAATAACGTTGGATTTCTCCAGTTCGTTACCAGCTGCTGTTAGCTAATCATATTGAATTCATAATGCTTGCTACTTTATAAGACATAGCTTAGTGTTAGGTTAGTTTGCTAGACAACAAACAAATGTTGCTTAGGTGATATGACTTTTTTACTCAGGCCATACACAGATAGACGTAGCTATATTATGTCACTTTTCTTTCATTTTTCTTTTCTTTCATTCGGAGTACAGATTAGTACTCTGATTGCCCAACCCTAGATTGCCACCCCAGTAAAGTCATTGGATCTGAACTTGGCCACCCACCAAAGGCTATGCCTTTGCTAATAACTTTTGAAGATAAGGATGAAAAATTACATGAGCAATCTTAAACAGTAGACCCATAATGATAATTAAGACTCTTTCTCTCTTTTATGTCAAGGCATTTATTATATATCGCATATACTATATAAAACCTCTCATCACCTCACGAGTTTGGTCAAAAGCCTTTCATGGATTCTTCTGTATAACTTATAAGATTTATTCTAGTCTCTTCTTATTTATGTGATGAAGGTACCTTTCAAATACCATATTTATCCCAAAAATGATTCCCCATTATATGATTCTGACATACCACGTATATTCCCAAGCTCAAGAATATACCGTGCAACAAAGAAGAGTTAACATGGGTAGACTAGGCACCTATGCACACATGCACAAAACAACAAAAGTACAAATATAAATGAAAATACAAGGTTTAAACATTATAGAGGAGCATGAAGGGATGGGTTTTCACCTGGGGTTTAAGTGATAAAAGTCAATCTGAATCACGGAAGATCTGGGAAAGTGAATTCCACACTCTTGAAGCTGTGTTGCTAAAAGCTCGACCCCCCATTGAGGATAGTCTGAAAGTAGGGAGCATGAGGAATTCTCTTTTAGCCATCTGCAGAGTGCATGACGGGATATATGGGTGAAGAAATAGAATATTATATGTGTGACAGACGGGGAAAACCCTGCACGTGGTGAAGATTTGATATTTTGTACTATATATGGTTCTGAAAACTGTGGAAATGTGTTTTTCTTTGTCTCAATCAGAAATTCAAGCATTTTAAAGTCTGATTACCCTCAAAAGTCCACTGAAAGATGCCCGGACTCTACATTTATACTAATATACAATAGGAAATGAGTTCTCACTTTGATTATCAGCATCATCCACATCAGTCTCTGTGTCATCACCTAAGGTAAAAGTCACCTGTGGAGTTTAAACACGAGCTTCATTGTTGTCCTTTCACTCCACTGATCTCTGTTCATGCTAACATCAGTGTGGAAATAATCATTGATTCATTTGGTCATGTATTATTAAGTCATTTTAGCATTTTAAAACTTTGGCCTGATCCCAATTCTATTTTATACCCCTTCACCTACCCTTAAGAATTGGGACACCGCTACTATACGTCATCTAGGTCCTAATTCTCTCTCTCGAATTGGCAATATTTGAGAAAAAAGTTTAGCAATTTCTAATTATTGGGGGGACTAGCGCCCCTCAATGTCTTTGGTGGTTACAGCCCTGATCAGACATGAAAATATGTTGTGGCACTATCGTGCAGTCTGTAATGATATGACGTTAGCAAACTTTAGCGATTGTTTTTGCAAACATTTCTTTAAATAACATCACCGTAAATATGAACACATGATTGAATGTAACATCAAACAAATGATTCATTAAAATCCACGTTCATGTTATGTTCATTAAAATCTTTATTAACTTTATTACCCCTCCAACCAAAAGAGTATCAAGACAGGGAAAGGGGAAGGGCTAAGGGGTAGAAATGGGATTGGGCCTTTGTCTGCTGTTGCCTGTACTGTTGCCTCTCTTCTCTGTTCTGAAGTAGGAGCATTAGGGCATGTAGCTACCCAACAACGTCATATTCACTGTGTGAGGAAATCACACTTAGCTAGCAAGGTTTCAGACATCTTTGTGATATCAGGATATATCAGTATAATATCAGGATGATATTATAGCATTTTTTTCAGACTTTGTTTCTGGTACTTGTTGATACCGATTCCAAAATGTCCAGTATTAATTAATCAAGGATGTCAAGGAACATTTTATAACTCTTTTTGTTTCCACAGTTCACATGTGTGTGTGTGTGTGTGTGTGTGTGTGTGTTCATGCACTTAGGCTACTAGGCTCGTTTTTTATAACACTAGGAGTTGATTTTAAATGAAGTGAATTAGCTAGCTACATTAGCTAGCTCGACTCAAGTAGAGTTGATGTGGAGAACCACAAGTTTTTTTTTGGTTGTTTTTTTCTGTACAGCTGTAGAGAAAATTTGTTTTTACCTGTAACCGAATTAAATGTACATGGGGTACTGGGGTAATTTCCTATTTTCCAGGTGCTCCTCTGTGACTTTATTTCCATCCAGATCTGCCAGGTCGATGTTTTTCTCACGGCTCCTCTGAGAAAATTACAGGCTGAATTACCTACTGTTTTTCCCCAAACTCAGCGCTCATCTGATCATTTCAGTTCCATCCGGATGCCCGTGATTTTCTATGCAGGCATGGCTTTGCGTTGGAAAAAACAGATGTTCGACTGCTGCTACTTGCCATATTTAGTCTCATAGTGCACATATCAGTGACCTTCCTGCAGATATTAAACACTTCCTGACTTGCAAGACGAAAAATGGATGCTTCTCGTATACTTTGTTATTATTGTTTTATTGTATTTTCAAATTGTTGCTGGAACTTTGGTTCGCCCTAAACTGAATTAAGATCCAGCATCTCCACTCTTCGAAATCTCGGACACCATCTCGTCTCTTCGACCTCTCGGACGCCATGTTGTGAATGGAGCGTGATCACATGACCCTGTGACACAAACATCCGGGTTCATAGAAAATACAACCTGCTGGAAACTCACTCCTTCTGTCGTTGTTTTATTGCTGTCCTGATGCGAGAGTTTTATCACTGAGGAGACGTAAAAATTTATTAGAGACGTCCCGTTGATAAACTAACCCAATCCGAATAGGGCTTTTGTATTCATTCTGATGGAATCCCTTGTTGTCAATGACTGATAGCAGCTGATCATCAAGAACAACAGACAGGATAAGCGCTGTTGTTTTCACTCACCGACCTTCATCCTTAGATATTTTTTCTCACCTAGCAAGCATTTCTTGCAGTGTTGGCTGTTGCTGTGTGCTGCCAGTGATGATCTCCTTATCATGTTTTATGTTTAAGATATTTTTATCAGGTTACTTATTATATTGTAGGAAGATGCTGCAGCTTATTTTCTTGATATTTTTTCACAGTTGTAAATGAGCACAGTATCACTATTTTAATCCCTATTTCTTTACATTTAAAAGTCACTTTGGTGAGATGATGTACTTTAATTGTTGTTTTTGGTTGTTGGATGAATAAAATCAATTTTGTTCAAAACTTGATTTTCCAAAATTCAGCCACAGAGCCGGTTTTCCCAGACCATCCCAGGTTACATGCAACAGGAAACAGGAGTGATGTGTCCTGATTTATAGTGATGGATGTTGATGTATATTTCCATCCCCTTCATGAAAGGAGAATTTGGAAAGATGTTGAATATTATATAACACTTCTGATGACTATAAGAGAAGTCTTTGTCTAGTGGCTCCTATAAACACATGCTTTGAAGTTGCAGAGTCATGACAGTTAACACCAGAACTAAAGTGCTGGTTTGTGTTCTCTGTGTTGGCTTATTCTTCACAAAGTAAAGATGAAATCTACACTAGCAGCAAAACATATTGTAGCCTATTTACTGATTTGCCAGGAAGAGGGAATAAACAAGCATTGCAGTAATCCAAACAGGATGTGAAGAAAGCATGCATCATCCACGGAAACAGCAGTATCATGTTAGTTATTGATGTTAGTGCTCGTTTCTCCTTATTAATTGCGTACAGTGAATTATATCATGGCCCAAAAAAGCAGACTCATCTCACCTGTCCCAAAGCCCCTCGGCTGATCCCTGCAGTGGAAACGGACACTAGCATTTGTGTAGATTATTGCCTGTTGTCATGACAACTGCTAAAGGAGACTTGCTATTAAGTTTGTGCTATTGATAACATGGGCGCTGGGCTGAACACTGTTATTGAATGGAAGAGCACTCTGAAAACCTCCATTAGACCTCGGAGAACCTGCGAGACACTGACAGAGAGGAGCAGGTGGAAATGAGCTGCGCTTCTCTTATTGGGATCTGATCAAAACACACACACACACACACACACACACAAACACACATGCACACAAAAGAAAAGGCACCCATCACACCTTTTATTTAGCCTACCTCGCAATTTAGATCAACATTAAGCCTCAAGACTTTTCTAGGTTTTATCGCACCTCACATTAGGAGCACTTTAAAATTCAAAGAATCAATGTGTAATTACCAAACCATAATCATCCCTCTCCTCTGTATCGCCCTCTTTCACGTTTGACCCATTTGTGTTTTTCTTCTTTCTTTGCTCTCGCTTCCATTTGATACACAGCCAGCTTTGTATTGGACAGGTTTTGTATCGTCTAAAGAGCACCTCAAACATTACTGTCATCTTATGATTAGTGCTAATGGCTAGCAAAGGAAATTTATTTTTACATGATGGTTAGTTCAAATCTCTTTACACACACACACACACACACACACACACACACACACACAGAGACACACTTCAGTGACGTCTTCTTTGATGTCATCTGCATCACTGTTGCTTTGGAGCACTGCCACAGAATTCAAGCTCTCAAATCCCTCTTCAGGATGGCAGAACAAAACAAAATGATGCACTAAAAATGGGGAATGCTTTTCCCTCCATTTTAGTCGTGGAGCTTTCAAAGCAAAAAAAAAAAAAAAAAAAAAAAAAAAAAAAAAAAAAAAAAAAAAAAAAAAAAAAAAAAAAAAAAAAAAAAAAAAAAAAAAAAAAAAGGAAGGGGATTTGCACAAGCTCCTGAAACCCAACAATCATTTGAAAGCACAATTCTAAAGACTGTTTTATCTTCTCAAAATGAATCATCTGAATTGGAAGTGTTTGTCCTTGCCCTAGTAATGTGAATATTTCAGTGGAAAAAAAAAAGTCTTGGACTATATATTAATCTACACTACTTCCAGAAAAGTCCAACTCTAAAATGGATATCTTTTAATCCTCTGGAACATGAATAAGCTCGTTTTTAGAAGCAGCATGAGAATTTTTTTTCTGATTAAAACAGAAGGCCTCTATGGAGTGATGTGAGAGAAAAAAAAATCCCAAATGTTCAGTTGGGAAATATATTAATTATTAAAAATATTCTGCCTGAAAAGATATCAACGGTTTAGAAACGAGTGAAAACCAATTTTCACATTCGCCAAAGGGAATCGAACACAAAGACACAACTTTCAAAGATTACTAATAGTCAGAATGACAGATTTTTTTTTGGTTTTAATGAGCTCTGTAATTCTCTTATAAAAAAAAGAAATTGAATAAAATCATGCGCATTGGTTTGTACTAATTTGTGTGATGTGTCTGTGCTGGTTTGATGTTTGTGATACTCGGGACTTGTTAACATGAGTACAGATATTTTTGGAAATATGTTTTTTTTAATGCATTTTGGCCTCTCATACACATTAAAACAGCATTTTGGGTCACTGCAAATGAAGCTTTTTGAAACTGCTCTCAAAAATGGAGAAAATAAATAAATGAATAAATAAATAAACAAATAATGAAACACCTTGTTGATGAGAGGAGTTAGAGGAGAGGACTGTTTTGAGCTGACAGAAATGCTACGATAATGCAAATAACCACTCTTTACATCTGTGGTGAGCAGAAAAAAACAACCCAGACTGCACAACACATTGAGCCTTGAGGTGGATGAGCTACAACAGCAATCTGAGTCTACAGTGGGCACGGGATCACCCTATGCTTTGACAGTTGAAGATTAGAAGAAGATCAGACAAGGTTTTTTTTTTTCTCCAATCTTGTCTAAATTAGTGTCATTCAACCCATGAGAGAAACCCTGGCAAGACTTCGTAAGTAAGAATGTTCGAGTGACATCACAGTCCCATCCGTGTAAAGATATTAGTTATTGGTAGCTAGGTGATCGTGAGCGTCACCGGTCAGGATGTGGAATAGTGAGTCCTCAACCAATCAATATGAAAAGATATGAAGGTTAGGGTTATGGTTAGCATTCATAATTTCATGTGAAGTCTCATGAAATCCAACCACATCATCCTCACTGGTTTGAGTTTGTACTAATTTTTGTTGAGGGCAGGCTTGATAAAACCAGTCTTCCTTTAATCCAGTAAAACATTACATATGGCTATTTTTTTTTTCTTGCTTTCCAGTTCAAGCTTTGGTTTATCTAAGTAAACACATCACCTTACATTCTGTGTACTCAAAGCAAAATAAAACACCTTGACCTGTGACAAAGCTGACAGATTCATTTTGAAGCATGGTTGTAAGTGTGACATTTCACCTGAATTCAGAAAGAATAATACATTCACTTATGTGTGGACAAGCTATGACTGGGGTTTTGGATTAAGTAAGTAAATAAGTGAGTAAGGAAGATAGGAAGGAAGACAAATAAATAAACGAGGAAGCAAAAAAGAGAGAAGAAGCCAAACGAGTAAATAATGTATTGCATACTGCATATAAAAGACATAATCTTCCTGTCGGTATATCAGCTTGCACATTTTTCCATATCAGGCCTTAGAATAGCCGACTGCGACCATATCGTAAAAGTCAGTTTTCTTTCATGTGCATTTGAGCCACTCTTTACTCACTAACTCTGATCCGTGTGAAGGCAGAAAGCCAGGAGACAGAGCTTTGAATGTTCACCTGCAGTTCAGAGAGAAAATCAATGAGTCTATTAATTGGGATTACGAGATACATGATCGTACTTACAAACATTATCAAATAATTAAGGAAAGTAATGAAAACCCCCAGGCTTTTATTTCTTCCACCTGATTCATGTTTAAGCCTAATTAACTCATTCTATTTCAACAAATTTTATTTGTTGCTGTTATTTATTTATTTATTTATTTATTATGCAGAATAGGTCTGAAATGCATCGGTTTGATAAAACAATAAGAGTCTAAGCCTATGCGTCATTTGCAACTCAGTTAATATTTCCCTTACTTGGCAAAATAGTTTGTTCTGCCGCATTTTTTGTATGTAAGTGAGTCCACACACACTGAACGGTGAAATATTCACGGCTAATTACAGACATTTGTTCATGCATATTGTAACAGTGGCTAGACAGTCTGCACATGAACATGAGTAATTGGTATGAGCATTTTTTTTCCTCTTTTCCATGCATGGTTGTAGCCTATGTACTCATCTTTCCTGTTTTAAGCTATCTGAACAGTAATGAACAAGCCTGTGGATGTAAACAGTACTATCCTATTATTAATTATTATTATTATTGGCTCTACTGCACAGAAAGGAAGTTTTGTTTTTGTTTTTTTTCTAGAAAGGACAGCAACAAGTCCTCCTCCCCCGCCCTGCATTTCACGTTACAATATATAAGATGTAAGGAGTAACACACAACAGGCTGTGCTGTTATAGGAAAATAATCCGTGTCATATATCTTACCTGTTTATGGTTACATTTAATGTTGTGAATTGTCCGTGAGATAAGTGTAAACTCCTCTGTCCTGAAGACTTTCCCATAGTGGAAAACTTACTGACTGTTACAAAGGGCTGACACTGGAGACTCCTTCCATAAATATTATATAAACTTCTCCTAACAGAAATCGTCACCATATAAACAAGCATACGTTTTTCTTTGTTAAATAACACTTTTTCTTAAATCCATTTATTAGCAGTTTTAGCTTATGTGGAGCATCCATCATATAAGTCGCTGCTGCTATTGAAACGCTAACGTATTAGAACTAGTGCATTAATATAAATCTGCACGCTATCAAATATAAATTGGCAACAATAAATCAAGAGTCGAGAGGTTTTTTTTTGCCTTACTATTGCCTCTGTGTTCAGTTCAGTCTTGCGGAGATTAATGAGATTAATGAGATTAATGAGACTGCTTTATTTAAAACTAGTCTTGTGTGTCCATGATCTTTACTCCAATGCTGTAAACATGTTTTCAAGCAATTTTTGTCCTTTTTTTTAACTACAGTCGGTCATGTGTCTTTTGGAGTTGTGCAATAATCCTCTAAATTGCCCAGTAATATCGTCTTTGAAGAAAAAAATATAAATCACAAGCTTTATTTTTTGTCTAAATATTGATCGATTTTGTCCAAGAAGTTTGAAGAAAGCTGTTACCATCATGTATGAGTCTAGCTGGAGCCATACAAGCTACATGAACCGGTCCATTAAAGCAGCTGACTCGTTTTCTCCACTTTCTTTCTGTAGATTAGTGTAGCATTTTCACGAGTCAGCCGTGTACAAAGTTACAAAAAGCTAAAGTTAGCTTAGGGATGAAGTTGACTGTCAAAGCCTTTCTTATGTCTTCTTCTGAGTGAAATCAAAAGACATCATTTGAGCTCATTAGAATTTTTTATGCCTTGTGAGATCAGTTTGGAATGCATCTTTAAAAGATTTGAAAGATTTTTAAATCCTACATTTTTAACGTACACGCTGGACCTCATTCTGTCTGTCTGTAAGGATGTTCTATGGCTTAGTACTGTGAAAGAATACATGATTAGTGTAAGAAAAGATTTTTCCTTGATATTGTCTCTTCTTGGTTTCATTCTGATTGCCAAAATTCTTTGTTAGGGCTAATTTGAATACTTTTTTTTGCATAATTCTGAATGTTGTGAATTTACTATCATCTATTTATAATATCTGAAATATAAGATATAAGATAAAGCTAAGCATTATTCAGTCTACGTCATCTCTTCGTGTGATATTTAGTGGTAGACAGTAACGTCTATCACATGTAATTCATTACTGGGCTTTAGTGCTTTCTCTAAGTACCTGTACTTCCATTTTTGCACTTGAATTTGCATTTTTGTATTTGCATTTTTGAAATTTACTCTACTACATTTCAAAGCAAAAGGTCCTACCTTCGCTCCATTGCTTTCTGCAGCATGTCGGCTGTTACTGAGCACTCTGAAGTAGGAGAAAACTTACTGAAATATCTGAATATGACACACTTTCAGATTGAAGCAAACCAAAGTTAGCTGTCTATTTACAGAGCCTGGTCTAGACGTCTGTTTACAGTGGCATCTAGTGACATGCATTACCCCTCAAATGTGCTATAAATACAGAGACGAAATGCAGATCACTCTAAGTAAAACTTTATTTAAACTAAAATAACAGCACTTTTAACTATAGATAAAAGCTATATACTTTGCATTCTTAACTAAAATAACAGCACTTTTAACTATAGTTAAAAGCTATAAACTTTGCATTCTTAACTAAAATAACAGCACTTTTAACTATAGTTAAAAGCTATAAACTTCGCATTCTTAACTAAAATAACAGTTCTTTTAACTATAGTTAAAAGCTATAAACTTTGCATTCTTAACTAAAATAACAGTTCTTTTAACTATAGTTAAAAGCTACAAAAGTTGCACTCACAACTAAAATAACAGTTCTTTTACATTTGATACTTAAGCACAGTTAAAAGCAGGTACTTTCATACGTTAACTCAAATCTAAACATAAGACTTTTGCTCAAGGAGCATGTTATCGAAGGTATCTTTGTTTTTACTCAAGTACAGGATGTTTGTAATTTTCCTCTGGTGAGTTTGTATTCTCAGCACTAGAAGAAATATCCATTTTATCTACATCTATCTTGTTGAGAGCTGTGTATGTCTCTGCTGAAGTCTCTTGCATCTTTACACTTTACTATAAAGCTAGTAAAGCTAGTGTGTACATCGTCTGACTGTGTTTTGAGTGATACTGCAGATTCATATTTTTCCAAATTTTGACTAGATAACTAAATAAAATTAGTCTTAGAGATTGAGTCATTCAGTCATCTTCAGTAAGCTCTTTATCCTGGTCTTGGTATATCTCAGTGGATCTGGAGCCTATCCCAGGAGTACTGGACGCTAAAGTGGGAATACACATTGGATGGGATGCCAGTCCATCATGCAAACATTCACGCACCCATTCACACTTAGTGGTAATTTGGCATAGACAGTCCATCTACTGACATGTTTTTGACCAGTAGGATGAGACCAGAGAACCCAGATGTGAGTAGAACATCACACTGGAGGTAACCTGAGCTCAGGATCGAACCAGAGATCCGGTCCTCTCTGCTACATTTTTGGCTTTAAAGATGATGGAAACAATTAAGGATAGTGAAAATATTGTGAATTTTTTAGAATGATTTTTTTTTTTCGGGATGTTTTGACGAATGCTGATGATGTTGATTCTCTCGCTCACACACCGAGTTGCAAAAAAAAAAAAATCTCTATTGTGAAGTACTGAGACATAATATGAGTACTGATTCACAATATAGATTTTTTTTGACACAATGCTGAACATTTATGTAGTGCTAAAACAGGATTACTTACTGATACTTTATCGCACAATGAAGGAACCATGATGCCTGGAAAAGGCAAGTCCTTCTGGTTCTAATGATGTGCATCATATTAAAGAGTGACAAACAGTTCCTGTGTTCCTATATTATGAAACTGAGAACACTAAAAGCAAAAATGCCCCAAAATTGTGTTCATTGCATTCTAACAGTCACTTGTAGATCAAAATAGTAAGCTTGCAGGTGTTTGGAACATCTCACCCCTAAAGAAAGGAAGCTTATTATGACATTTAGTATAGTTTCTTTGAGTAATTGTCCAGATCTTTGAGTTTTAGCTGCACTGTGTTGCCATTGCTTGTTGTGTACAGAGGCTTTCCTGTCAGTAAATGATCTGCGGGCCAATTGAGGTCATTTGCTCAGACAGAGAAATGACTTGGCCTGACATGTTTAAGCTACACACAGACAGTATATTGAAGGATTATTGTTCCTCTGAGGATTCGTGTTATAAGGGAGGGGGAAATCGTTTCTTTTGGGAAACTGTACAGTTCCACATTGTTTTTGTGCAGTGATAAACCAAAAGGCTGATATTTAATTAAATAATGGATCATAAGTCGCAGTAATGAGGACAAGTTGCTGCAACATTGATGAGTGACGTACCACTGTACGTCTCTCTACAGAACCTGACTGTGTGTGAATAAAGCTCGGCTATGCTTTAACACTAACCTGTCTCGAAGTTAGTATATATTTGTGAGGAAATCAGAAAGTTGTGAATAATGTAAGGGGAAATAATTTCTAAAATGGTTTTAAATTTACAGCACAGCATAAGGATTATCTATTAGCGCTGATATTTTATATCACTTCAGACAGGAAGATAACCAAGAAATAAAGCACTTAAAGGTGTGCAGTTATAGGAAAATAATCAACGACAGGGCCGTGCGAAGCTGGCCAATGAGAAGCTGAGTCACGTTAATTACTTTCCAGTAACGGCACATGCTGAAGTGGTTTATTCCTCTTATACCCCAGCAATTTGTCACCGATTACGATTTATTTAGTAACATTTTAATAACATGCAATAAAGATACAGAATTATGAAACCAAAAATCTAGATTGGGAAAACTTTCATATTAAACTGCTGTTTAATGTAAATAAAGATTTTTTTTTTTTAATTATACAAAAATCGCAAGCAGATCTCTGCCTCTTCTATTCACTGAAGGAATCAAAGACTCCTTCAGTGACTGTTTGTTCAATAACAGTCTCATGAAGTCTCATACACCGTTATAACTGATATCTGTCACTTTGTAGTGACTGTAGTTACAGGTTTGTTAATGCCTCACATCCTTCACCATGATTTCATGATCTATATACAGTACTTGTGCAAAACAGCTAGACTCTAGCCTTGTTTACATCCCTGCTGGGTAAATACATTTTGTATTATATTTTACATTTAGATCCAGAACTTTGTCAGTTACCAGCAGGGGAAATAAAACTCATCTCAAATCCGTCAGCTCCCAGGACTCTTCGGCGGGTCCAGATTTACTTTCCTCACTCTTATAACAACACAACGTTCCTAATTCACTGTCGTTACTGAGTAATGTGATTTAATATAAAATAACGGAATAATAAACTCAGGCATTATGAGATTAATCCACTGAAACGAAATAAAATTTCGGGTCACATTCCAGCTTTATGTGTTCAGCTCTCTTGTTTTCACTTTTCTTTGGGAATAAATATTACAGCTACTTTATTAATATTAGAAAGTTTGTTCTACGTAACGAGAAAGGTTACAAGATGAAGTACCAAGACATTGGAACAAAAGTAGAATGACAGTTTCTAGCTTTAAGCAAGTTATTGTGTGGTACAAATTAACAAGGTGCTTGTTCATTATTTAGTGCAAAGACAAGTTAATACATTTTCACTGAAATGTCTGACAGGTTTTAGAAAAAATTAGAGCATCATAATTAGACATGTGCTTACTAAATTTCATTGTAATGCCACAGTTTGCCCTCTTAGCTGCCAAAACTATTATGCAAACATTCAGAGAGCAGTTCAGAGAAAGACATTTATTGAAAATGTTTGGGTACAAACATTATATTTTACGCCAAACTAATGATGCTGTTTTTTATTTTTTGGTGCAGTCTTCAATGTTAGTGCTTAGTAATGGTCAGGGAAAGTCTTCATGATAAGCTGCCCTGACCATCAGTCTATAAACTGACTATTTATATATTTTATAACTAGAGATGGCACTGATCTGATATCCAGTCTCATTATCGGGCCCATAACCAGCAAAAATGGTGGATCTGATATATGAGTGAACATATCAGATATCAGATCGTCTAACAAATGGCAAAGATTGGAATTGGATTTGAAAAAGAACTGTAATTTTGTGACTAGAAATGTTTATGTATAAAGAAACCTGACTGTTTCTTTTGTTTGTTAGAAGTGATTTTATTACATTTATACTTTATTATATTTGCTATAATATTTTGTGTGAAAGAGATTAACTGAGAAGTGCTGAAGACAAAAAAAATAAAAATGACGTTGTTCTTAAAGAAAGCGATATCAGCTGATACTCAAGGTTTCATTGTAGTATCAGAAAAGCAAAGCTAGTATCATTTCATCTCTCGTTATGACTTAATGAGAAAAGGTTTCATGTGTCATTTTTTTTTAATGAATTAAAATGTATTAGTGTTGGCAAATTGCTGTAGTATAAGAAGAAAAAACACTTTGGGACACAGAACAGAAAGGAAAATAAGCAATGCTGGAGTGGTAACAGTTACGCCACTTTTTATTCCTAAGTTTTTATACCTTACATAGTTAATATAATGAGTTACTAATAGTCAGTTAGGGGTAGTGGACTAACAATCTGACTCATTAAAACTCAGTGTTTATGGTTGAATGCTGTATGTTATTGCAAAAGCTATAAGATATGAGATACTTGTTTCACTTTTTTATTTTTAAAAACTTTCTCCTAAGCCACTGCCAAGTACATTTCCTCATGATATATGACTTGGCCACCATATAACATTGATTTTCTTTCTCACAGTTTATAGAAACTAACTTTTGTTGAGTATGTGTATATATATATATATATATATATATATATATATATATATATATATATATATATATATATATATATATATATATATATATATATATATATATTTTTTTTTTTTTTTTTTTCCTCAACAAAACTATATTGTATATATTGATCTAATAGAGTCTGTAAAAGAAAAGTGTTCAAACTCCCAATTTAAGACTCTTGGTAAACTTTAAATCATCTACTAATCTAATAGAAATACTGAACTGTGACTGGTGGAATAATTAAACTTCTCATATTTATGATAATGCAGTGCTACACTTGGTTCTCTGGTGGATATAATGTCGTGCCTTCATCGGAGAACAGAAACAGCACCTGGACCACAGAGGACAAGAGTTCAGCGCCGCAGACAGCGACCCCGATGACAGGCAGGACAGCTCCCCGAACGAAAACAATGCAACCTGCACAAGAGCCTGAGCTGAGCACAAGCACCAACGGATAGAGGGCAATTACGGCTCGCACTCGGCCCAGCTGGCAGCTTGTTTGGGACAGAATAATCAGGAGGAACGTAGACATCAGCAACAGAACTGATGTTTCTCTACACAATATCATTCGCTGCTCTTTTTTTCACCTCAGAGGATGTATCTGACCTCCGGATACATCAAGGGTCTTGCTGAGTGGCAAAGGTGTACACAGTCCCTATCTGCATGTGTAATTAACAAATAAATCTACTTCTGTGTTTCACATGTATGTGCTCATGCTTAACTCTTTAGCCCATGTGCATCCTATACACTATATACTATACTGTATATATACTATATATTCTATATACGGACAGCATCATCAAATGGCAGCCCATAGAAAAAAAATAACAAGGAACAACAATGCAAGTGAATATATTTAGTACTAAAAAACGAAACACAATGACCATCTCAGTCGGGTGTTTCATGTGAAATATATCTAGGCATGGTGGCATTAAAAAAAAAAAAAACAACTGTACTTGTGAGAGTAATTTTAATTCGGATGACATCTTAACCTCTCTTATATACAGTAAAGACAGACTTATTTTACAATGAACGAATATCAGATGGTGCACACTACACGTAGTGCACTACAAAGGGAGTACAATGCAATTTTGTCATATCCTATAGGGTGCATGAAATGCAGGTCTAATATTTTTTCTAAATTAAAAAATTCAATCAGTGTAATGTTTGTACCCTTCATTAATGCACTATGAATTTATACCTTTGTAATTAGCATACTCAACAGGATAAGATAAGAGTGTTATAGGTATATGAATGAGGGAGTGAGTGTTGAAATTTCTGAAGAGGTGTTCAAATCAAACACTCTAAACACGTCGCCTCACGTTATTAAACAGCGACAAACTCTCGACGGGAACAACCAGAGATTTTCAAACCCATAATCTCTGGTACAGTTCGCAAAAAGTAAAAAGCGCCCTGTAATTGCTCCGCCCCTTCCGCAATGTGGAGAAGGTGGTGGGAAAAAGTGTCCATTGTACCACATCCTATTTTCCAGATGTTCGAAGCTATCATCCCGTTAGTAATAGTTCAGTACATATAACTGGCTCACTAAAATTACAGTACACTTTTTGAAACAATAGACTCCTATAATTATTCATGTTTAAAGTTCATGTGACTTTTCTATTAAGGGTCATGTTGAAGGTTGCTTCTTTGGTTTTGTACCAGAGAAACACGCATAAATTAGACTTTTAAACACCCCTGCAATGGCAAATACAATTTTTATTTTTAGCTGTGAACAGGGATTCCTGGGCCTGGTCCTGGTTTGTTAGTTGGGCTTTGGAAGTTTTGCATGTACTAGATTTTTATTATACCAATTCTCGAATCTCTTTGGTCAGAAGTTGTGCATTATTTGTTTATGGCTCAGACACACATAATCTCATTCAACATAATCTAAGGCTAATAATAAACAGACTTTTTAAAAACTGTGTTGTTTAACAAAGAAAAAACATTTCCGTTTTCTCAGTAACATGACAGTCTGTGTTTTTTGAGTGTGAGAAAGAAAAGGAGATGCCGGTGAGGGAATGTCTGTTTGTTGTTCATTGCTATTAAGTAAGTAATGACAGGAACTAACTTGCCATGTGGACGTTCCACAATATTAAATCTAACTATGAACTGATAAAAAGCATGATGTGTCATTCTTTAAATGAAACTTTGGCAAATCAGTGTGGTATAAGCAGAATGGCACACTCCAGACTGTGCTGCTATACAAAAATAATGCATTTCGGGCAACATTGCCACTCTGTGTTTTTTAATACAGTGTCTATGACATACAGTATAGGTACAGTTAAGCCCATGGTAAGCCACATATGTAGCATTTAATCCATTTCAACTGAACACTGGTGTGCTTTTCACTCTCTTTGTGGGTCTTTAGGCAGGTGAAAATAAAGCAGTCGTGCTCAGTTGTGGATCAAATCCACCAGACCTAGAGCATCTGAGCGAGTTGATCTCACTCCCAGTTGAACTGCGGTGTGCTTCAATTGCAGTGAGAAAACAAAGAAACTCTGAAAACCCTGAATCGACTGGAATGCGGAAAGTGAACAAATCTATTTTATTTAAGTTTATTTTTTGGTTTGTTTAATTATACGATGTGTGAAATCAAACCAAACGTATCAACAGACTAATATGTGTGAAAGCTTCCTTACTGTAGTGAATTAGCAGGCAGGAATATAGTAAGTACGCTAAATGAAAATTATCATGAAATGAAATAAAAGGTATGAAAATGAAAATAAAAAAGTTACCGTTACTGCATGCCTGTGCGACATAACCTGTTTAGTACTGCTTTACCACAGAAGCTTGCTGATGCAAACATTTTTGGTAACACTTTATATTACGTGTGTGTAATAACTTATAATTACATTCATAACATGTTATAATGCATTCATAACACATTACATGCATTATTATAGTTATTTATGAGAAGGTATTATACTTTGTAACATTGTTTATAAGGCATTTAAAACAGTGCTTATAGCACATTATATTGCCATTATAATGCCTTATGCAAAGTGGGGTTTAGTGATATGTTTTACGAACAATACAGATGCATCATGTTAAAGATTTAAAGATTGATGCATAACAGATACAAAGTATAAAAAAAATAAAAATATATAATTTATATGTAATATAAATATAATTCCTCATGAATGCATTATAACATATGCTTTGTTATAGCTATGAGCTTTACAGAAAGTGTTACTTTTTGATTAAAGAATGGCTTTTTATCAGTTTATAGTTATGCTGTGGATCCAAGGGTAAATTTGTAGTTAATGTACATGATATTACTTAATAAATATTGATATTATTATTATTCGGTTTTATACCACAATTATGGTAGTCATGATTGTGGAGTTTAATACATGGTGGTTTGGGTTTGCTGATCGTTGTTGTACAGACCTGGCAACCCTGATTGTAAACACTACCTCAAACTCAACTCCCTCATGTAACCGCTAATATTAGCTGCTAGTTAGCCACTAGACTGCAAACGTTACAATAAACAACCAGCAAACCTCAGTTTACTAAACTATATTATGCAACTGCTGTATCAGTCTATAAGTGGATATTGTGTACACTCTGTACAAGGTCTATGCTTTGGGAGATTAAGGGACTGCTGTAGCCTGAAATTGAGCACCATTCTAGCTGTATGTCTAAGAAAAATCCCCTTCCAATAAATAAAAACTGACTCAGTGGAGTCGCAAAATCACTTATAACTTGGTATAATGATGGCATTCAGCTCTACGTTTCTAAAGACAAACTGTGACTCTAAAGGGACACAAACCTCCTGCATTTAGAATAGTTACATAAGTGAAAATGTTCTTTATATTATGCAAATAATGCGAGTACAGAATATTCCAGTTTCAAACATAATGCTATTTTAATGGAACTTCTCATTTTTGAATGTAATTACAGTGTACATTTTGTCATCGTGTCATTGAAATGCTTTGATCTGCTGTTGATCTGAGAGCGCAACTTTTCTCTTTCCTATGATTTAAAATGCTGACTGTGAGAAGAAAGGCCCTAATTTTTGCAATACAGAATATTTGAATAAATGAGAACATTTGTTTAAAGGTAAGTCGAGTGATATTTTTTTCATCCAAAAGCACACACACACACAAGTGCACAATGGCAATGACGTCTTAAAGGTGATAGACTAATATAGACTGGGTGATATTGGGAGAGATGATATTTCTTTGCCAATTGTGTTGTATCTTTTAGCACCCCCAACTGTTAATCCTTTTACTTTTTATTTTTTTGGCAAAAAGAAAAGAGGAAATAAGGCAATGTCAACAAGCACCGTTAGATCTTTTCAATCTATATTTACTGACTGAATTTCAAAGTAATTTTAAAACAGTATTGCAGCTAAGATTTTATTCAATTGGAAAACCAATAAAACTCCCAAAACAGCCCAAAAGCGTGCTTTGGGAGTGAAGTGCGGTTTCTAGAAAAAGGGGCCTTTCCTACTTCTGATATCCGAAGAGAGGAGATGGACTCAAAAGGGATCCCATCCTGTTCTGAGTGACATGAGATTATAAATCATTATAGTCAGTCATTATACAGTCATATAAAAAGCAAACAGTAATAAGTGAGCTGGAAATATGAAGCACTGTTCAGTTTGAGAATATTGTGAATAGGAGTCTTGAGTCAAGAAATAAATAGCATATAGTATATAACACATAAATAAATAAATAAATAAATAAATAAAAGATTAATCACATGGAATACAGGATTTTGGATTGTCACATGCTGATCAAAACATTTCCTTAATATATACTATATGGCCAAAAGTATGACACTTGACCATGACACCATGGAACATGGGAATTCATATGGAGTTGGTCCCCCTTTCGTGGTTTTCGACTAGATTCTGGAGTGTGGATGTGGAGATTGTTGCTCATTCAGCTACAAGAGCATTAACTTAACTTAACCTTAACACACCATGTCTTCACGGAGCTCACTTTGTGCACAGGGGTGTGATGGGTGTGATGGTCAGGTGTCCTCAAACTTTTAGCCCTATAGTGAATAACAATAAATACAAAATACTTGGAAAAACTCTAAAGATTCATAGCCTAAAAGACTAGAGACTAATTCCGGTTTGCAAGAGTGTGATAGTAAATAAAAATAACAATTTCAAGGTGTTACACCTCCCAGCGAAGCAGCATGAGCAGCAGTTTAAAGAGATGTGGTTGGCTAGTTTCATGTGATAGCCTTTGCCTTCCCTGGTTGGTAGCTGTTGTATAATGGGGAGATCTGACTGGTGGGTGGAACTTGGCCAAGAATAAATTAGGGAGAAAGTAAGAAAAAAAAAAGCTCAACAATGCCCGACACAACACCATTAAGAATTTCATTACTTATTGCAAAGTTGCAAACTGCAGGTATGAAAACCACTGAGAATCTCGGGCCATTATAATTATATTATCATCATGGCCTATCAGAACTATTCACAGAGTGGGCCAGTGATGGCTTAATGGTTAGCACTATGAATTACTGATCAGACAGTTGTGTGTTTGAATCCAAGTTCTGCTTAACCCTTATCTGCTCAGCTCAACTGTAAGTCACTTTGGATAAAAGTATCTGCCAAATGAATAAATGTAAACAAGTATATGGATGCCCTCAATGCTGCTCGTGCATCCTATTATCCCTCCATCAGTACCGGTAGCGGTAAGCCCAAAATCCTGTTTGCAGCCTTAAACAAACTTCACCTACCCATACCTTTCCAATCCAATCCAATCCAATATGAGGCTATCATAAGTTCTGTCAAGGATAAAATTGGTGCGGTCTGTCAGCATTACCCTCCTGTCCATTCACCCAACCCAGAATCACATCATCCTTACTCCTTCCTAACCTGCTTTACCTTTCCGGATCCTGAGCAAACTCAAACCCCTCCAAGTTCAATCTTACCCCAACCTCTGTTCTTAAAGCTTTCCTTTCTGTTATCTCTCACATTATTAAGAGATCCCTTGAGACAGTTTTTTTTTCTTTGAATCTCAAAACTGCTGCTGTCACTCCAATTTTCAAAATTACCAGTGTGGACCCTAAGGAGTTTTCTAATAATTGACCAATTTCTAATCTTCCATTTATGTCAAAACTGCTAAAAAGAGTAATAGTTGTTGTTCAACTTCACAAGATTGTTTTCCCAGAATCTCTGTCAGACCATGTTCAAATCTTGTTTCCACTTTTTACATTCATCGAGGGTCAGATGTACAGTATTAATAGGTTTGTGCCTGAAAAAACCTTGTGTTTCATGTACAAACCTGGCATACAAATCTAAACACAACACACAGTTTTAGCACTTTGCATCTGGGAATAAACAAAGTGAAGTGTTACGTCATATATAGTGAGGATCGTACAAAAAAAAAAGGAAAAATGGAAAGTGCGGCTTATTACATATTTTGTCCATTGTATTACATTCCTGGGGGTGGGGTTAAGTTCAAAATGTTGTTTCTTAGCAAATATAAGTTCAATTGGAATGAAATTTGGTGAACTGCATCATTGTACTTATCTGTAAGTGAATTTCTAGTGATGACTGGTTTCTGCAAAAACATGACTGTCAAGAGCCAATCAATTTTCAGCAAGAATTTGACAAAGCTTAAACAGTATGTTCTTATCTGTAAAGTCTTTATTGGTCTGTGTTACCTGGCATGAACTAGCCACTGGGGGTATTATTTATGAACAGACCTTGGACCCCTTGGACCTCGCTGCTTCAGGAACTTGATACTCGTGACAATGCAGAACAGACAGAATCTAGATCACAGTCCACTGTGCACTGACTCATTTTGGCCAGTTCCTTATCATGCTTCACTCCCAGTGATCTAATGGGGTGACTGATTATATAATATTCAAAGAAGGTTTCACATGTCCTCCTCAGTCCTGTTGCATAGCTCTCAATCAAGAACAAAAGCAGAACAGGAAGAAGTACATGGGATGGAAATATATAGTAAGAGAAAAGAGAGAAAAATAACTTGAAAGCAGCTATTAGGGAGAGTGGAGGTGGTGCAGGGTTCCACTGAGTAGCAGTTTGGTATAATTCCTGCTTGTGGTTTTTTTTTTTTTTTCTCGATCTGTTGTAGGAAAGACACATAAATGAAGTCACATGACACTACATTAATGTGTAATTGCAGTGTTTTTTTTATTTTATTTTATATTTTCACTATAGTTTTTCACAATATTTCATGCACCAACATCAGTTTATCCACTAAAGTTAATTTAAGAAAAGGTTTGTCTATATCTGCAACAGTAAACGCCTTTTTTAATTGCCTTATAATCTAAGCTCCCTGGGGAAAAAGTAAGTTGCATATGTCATAATACTTGATTACGCCTCAGCTTGACTTAATAGCAGTGCCGACTGTTTCTGCTATAGATTCCCACAGTGTCATGAGATCTAATTTCAGTGCTTATTTCATTGCTGGTCAAAGTAATCCCACAGGCCACAGTCCATTGCAACATACTGGGAAATGCTATAGACATGTGTGCTTTGCCCTACCAAATGTAATGGCACCCTTGTGTCACTGTTGCTTCTAATACAAATGATTTCAATGCTAAATGTTCTGCATATAACGGACAGTCCAGCCAACAACACACCATCTGATTTTATGCTAATGCAGAACATTCACATCGCATGTACACTTGATGTGAAATGTACACTTGTGCTTATTAGACATGATTCATTTATTTTCACAACTAGGGCATGTACTTTTATTTTAACGTGTTTTTTACACATTAAGTTATTTTCCCATGTATCCCATGTGGTTTCTTTTTCACATGAATCATTCTTTTTCATGCGTGCTCACATTGTTCACATGATGTCACACGTTTGAAATCATGTGAACATATACATTTGACATGTACTTGAATTATACACGTACTGTACTGTAATTTCAGGGCATAGACTGTTGAAATACATTTTTGAATTTTCTAACATAGAATAATATCTATCATATTTATTTGCTCAAGGTTTATTTATTTATTCTCCTATATATTAATTTGTTTATTTGATTGCTTAGCTGTATTTATTTGTTTGCTCAGCTGTTTATAATTTATTTACTTCAGCATTGTTTGTTTGCTTACTTGATTGTTTAGTTCTTTTATTTATTTGTTGTTTGCTTAACAATTTTTACTTATTTATTTAGTTAGTTAGTTAGTTAGTTAATTATTTGTTTAATTAAATGTTATTTATTTATTCATTTATTTTTTCTTTTTTATTGTTTATCTGTATTTATTTGTTTGTTGTTTGCTTAGCTGTTATTTATTTATTTATTTGTTTGTTTGCTTGCTTGTTTGTGTTTAGTTGTATTAATTATGTTTGTTTTTCTTTATTTATTTTGTGTTTGTTTGTTTGTTTGTTTGTCCAGGGAGTTTAACGGTAAAATCAGGGTCATTCAATGTTGTAGAGAAATCAGAGGACTGGAAAAGAATACAATTGAAAAAAAAAGAAAGTTTGCTCTCAGGAGTTGAGCCTGCTTGCCTTGTGTCTCTCCTCTTGCGTTTCCAGCCGTCGATAAAACAGAACTTAACATTCAGTTCGTCACTGTGACCCAATTTAAAAGCCATTATGCAAACACGACTGCTTCATTCACTCAGCCAAACGCTCGGGTCAGGGAATATTTGATTTCAGGGCAAATCAATGAGAAAGCCAGCCTGTTCAGTGCATGTGATAATTTTCAATGAATTCTAATTTAATCAGACGGGATGACACGTGGAGAGAGTGCAGTTACTCCTCGCTGTATATACAATTATTTGGGCGGGAAGAATTTAACACTGGCTATGATATGAATTTTTAAGAGCAAAAAAACGTCTGCAGTGTTTTGCACTTAGATGTTACTCTTTATTGCATCAGTGCTGTTTCTGAGCGCAGTAATCATGTAGCAGCTCATGTTGGACCTGTGAGATGGATTTAACCTCAGCGAACATGTTACACAGTAAAGCAAGAGTTCCAAAGGACCAAATCACAGTCACGCATGAACATTTCTCTCCATTTCAGTCCAACTTAAATCAATTCAGGTTAAATAATAACCTCAGTCTTTCTCCAAGGTTACAGGAACATGTTGTATTAATACCACAGGGCCATGGGTTGATTTATTTTTTTTTTTTTTTACTAAACTCTATTGTAAAAGGAGAAAAAGCACAGAAGGGAAAAAAATAATTACTGGGAACATTTACTGTGAGTTAGTGGAAACTCAACCACATTGAATACAAACATTCAACACTGTGCAAAAATTGCACAATGATACTATTCTATTTATCCAAATGATCTCTCTCATGCATGTACAGTTAAATAAGTGAAGTAACAACTGTGTAAAAATTATTGTGTGAAATACAATATTATTCCTTAATATACAAAAGAAAGGGTGTTTAATGAAGCAACACCAAGAAACCACTAGCAAAAATGCTAAGTAAACACATGCCAGCAAGCAAAGTGCATTCATTTTGCATAATTGTTTATTTTTAATTTAAGATTTTATACAGTGTATTCTCATACAGTGAACTGCGGGTCCATGGAGGACTAGTGGTTAGGCCTCGGCATTCTCATTGTCATGGCCCAGGTTTGATTCCTGGCCAGGGAACCAACCCCAGCCGCTGGGGTTTGCACATGACAGTGTACTTCCAGGGCCAGTCCCAAACCCGGATAAAGTTGGGGAGGGTTGCCTCAGGAAGGGTATCCAGGGTAAAACCTGTGCCAAATCAAATATGCAGACCAATGATCTGCTGTGGGGGGAACAGTCAAAAGAAGAAGAACAACTTTCTCATACATTGAACTGGATGAGTTCCCAGGTGCAGTTTTAATAGTGAATACTGAGAATGAACTATAGCTACGTCTCAAATCTCAAAAGTTTTTTACAATGTTCAGACAGGCAGGGTCAGACTGGGATATCGAATTTGAAATTTTCCTCAGTCCAAAGAAAAAAAAATAGGCATCAATCCATGTTTGTATGGGTTTTTAAGTCTGATTTAAAATGTTATGTGGTTTTATAGACATGGGATTATTATTATTATTATTATTATTATTATTATTATTATTATTATTATTGTTGTTGTTGTTGTTGTTAATCTAGCCATGGGGGTCACAGTACAGTGACTTCTGTGCCGGTCCCAAGCCCGGATAAATAGAGAGGGTTAAAACATTGACAAATTTAATCATGCGAATCGTCAGTACTCTGAATTTCATACCGGATCGGTCGAGGCCCAGGTTAACAACGACCGCCATCAGCGCCGGTGGAAATTGGGCTACTGTTGGTCAAAGAAGTACAGGAGGGAGGAGAGTGCGTAGACAGAGAGAGAAGAGGAAAGGTAAGAGTGTAGGACTGAGAATAGGAACTCTGAATGTTGGTACTATGACAGGAAAAGGTAGAGAGCTGGCTGATATGATGGAGAGAAGGAAGGTGGATATACTGTGTGTACAGGAGACCAGGTGGAAGGGTAGCAAGAAATGGGGTAGGTGTGGTCCTGAAGGAGGAGTTTGTGAGGAATGTTCTGGAGGTGAAGAGAGTGTCAGACAGGGTGATGAGTCTGAAGTTAGAGATTGAAGGGGTGATGTTGAATGTTGTTCGTGGATATGCCCCGCAGGTAGGTTGTGAGTTAGAGGAGAAGGAGAGATTCTGGAGTGAATTAGATGAGGTGATAGAGAATATTCCCACGGGTGAAAGAGTGGTGATAGGTGCAGATTTTAATGGACATGTTGGTGAGGGGAACACAGGTGATGAGGAGGTGATGGGCAAGTTTGGAGTTAAGGAAAGGAACCTTGAAGGACAGATGGTAGTGGACTTTGCTAAGAGGATGGACATGGCAGTGGTTAACACTTATTTTCAGAAGAGGGAGGAGCATAGAGTGACTTACAAGAGTGGAGGTAGGAGCACACAGGTAGACTACATCCTATGTAGAAGAGGCAATCTGAAAGAGATTAGTAACTGTAAAGTGGTAGTGGGAGAGAGTGTAGCCAGACAGCATAGGATGGTGGTGTGTAGGATGACTTTGATGGTCTGTAAGAAGAAGAGGTCAAAGATAGAGAAGAAAACCAAGTGGTGGAAGCTGAAAAAGGAGGAATGTTGTGAGGACTTTAGACAGAAGTTGAGGCAGGCTCTGGGTGGTCAGGTAGTGCTGCCAGATGACTGGGAAACTACAGCAGAAGTGATCAGGGTGACAGGAAGAAAGGTGCTGGGTGTGTCATCTGGAAGGAAGAAAGAAGATAAGGATACTTGGTGGTGGAATGAGGAAGTTCAGGATAGTATCCAGAGGAAGAGGTTAGCCAAGAAGAAGTGGGACATGGACAGGACTGAAGAGAATAGACAGGAATACAAGGAGTTACAGCACATAGTGAAGAGGGAGGTATTTAAGGCCAAGCAGGAGGCATATGGCGAGTTGTACACTAGGTTAGACACAAGAGAAGGACAGAAGGACTTGTACAGGTTAGCTAGGCAGAGGGATCAAGATGGGAAAGATGAAGTGAAGTGACTTGTGGCCAAGTATGGTGACTCATACTCTGAATTTGTGCTCTGCATTTAACCCATCCAAGTGCAAGGTTCGGTGCCTTGCTCAAGGGTCTCACCTCAGTCGTGGTATTGAGGGTGGAAGAGAGCACTGGTCGTTCACTCCCCCCCACCTACAATCCCTGCCAGCCTGAGACTCGAACCCGATTCTCTAACCATTAGGCCATGACTGCCCCCATCTGTAGCAAGTTAGAGTTATTAAGGATAGAGATGGAAGGGTGCTCACAAGTGAGGAGAGTGTACAGAGGAGATGGAAGGAGTACTTTGAAGAGCTGATGAATGAGGAAAATGAGAGGGAAAAAAGAGTAGAAGAGGTGACCTCTGTGGAACAGAAAGTAGATAAGATTAGAAAGGATGAAGTCAGGAAGACTTTGAAGAGGATGAAAAGTGGAAAGGCAGTTGGTCCGGACGACATCCCGGTGGAGGTCTGGAAGTGTCTAGGAGAGGCAGCAGTGGAATTTTTAACTAGTTTGTTTAACAGGGTTTTAGAGAGTGAGAAGATGCCTGAGGAATGGAGAAGTAGTGTATTAGTGCCGATCTTTAAGAATAAGGGTGACGTGCAGAGTTGCAGCAACTATAGGGGGATAAAGTTGATGA
>CM040986.1:21931392-21983571 GCA_022985145.1 Pangasius djambal | reverse complement strand
CTGTACATATGATGTTGCGTTTACCGCATTAAACGTTTAGCAGTGATTAAAGTCTTTATCCAATCACTGTACATTATTTATAAAGGCAATGGGTTGATGAAGAATGTGGAAGTGATATCTATTAGAAAGTGCTTTACACTACTGAATTCTCAATCTGTGGATCACGGCTCAGATATGAACGAGTGGTGTTCTTCTAGCAAAGCAAATAATTACAGAGGTGCATCAAGCCAGGATTTACTGCTGTCACTGAGAGCACCCAATCAAAGTCGCTCTGCTCGGTTCCCACGGCAACGTTGCACTGGAGCCTGATCTCGCTGCAGAATTAAGGACAACTGGATTTGAGGCCAACATGTATTTGTGTATCTGTAGGCTTCAAATCACAGTCAACTCCAGTGATACAAGCAGTAAATTGTTACACTACCACCAACAACAATGATAACAACAATAATAATACATGAGGAGTAAAACACTTCAGAATTAAGTATTTTCCTGCAAAATCATGTCCTGAAGTGTTTTATTCCTCTTGTACCACAGCAGTTTGCCAAAGATTACAGTTTGTAAGTTAAAGAATGACATACTGGACTTTTTGATATCATTCCCACTCTGCCAATCCTCACATCACATCTGGTTCTTTTCCTGGAATATCTTAGATGTGTAATAGAGAGAGCACTAAAAAAAAATGAAATCTCAGTGTAAGAGATGTACACAGTTATTTCAATTCAGTCTAAACTAAATCCAGGGGAAATCAAAAGAGCATTCTGATGAAACTACCAAAAGGAATTGAGTTGAGTCAACTACTTCTTTTTTTGACAGGAATTTCCCGCCATTAACGTGGTGGAGTTCTGTGAAATCGGTAAGTCCAAAAATCTTTTATCATCCTTGTCTATATTGTGCTGATAGTATTTAAAAACTGTTTAAAACAGTTCTAGTATTGTGTTAAGCGTTATTTGACTGTTTATTTTTATATTTAAAACGTACTGTTAATCACGTGTATACTCGATGAAAAATAGCTAATTCATATAAATGCCTGCATTCATGTACATATTTCGACATTAACGCAGTAGCTGCTTAGCTCTGACACTTGTTGTAAGGGGTATTTCACTAGATTGTTTCATTTCATTCCATTTCATTCGGGTGAGTGTTGCTGAGCATGCTGTTAGCAAGGTGATATTTCCTTACAGGTAGAGACGAGAACACTGCAAATTCAAATAAAAACGATTTACAGTTATATCACTGCAAACACAAGTTTATGCTTGATGTAACGTGTTGTGCTTGAAGCGTGAATTTGTATTCGGAAAGGCACGGAAAACGAATAACGCGGTCTACGGGGCCACTAAAGGGACATGGTTAGCCGTTTGCTAGCGGTATCCTGTAACATTACAGTACATAAAATTTCTCTTACCACATGAAAAGAGTAAGGAGAGATGACTGATAGGACGTGTGATCGCGAATCTTGAAAGCTACGGGAAAAGTGGTTTCATTAGCAGCACTAAACCATCCAAATCTATTTTAAATTTTTTATTTTATTTTGATACATTCAAAAAATAACACAACTATCAATTTAAGTTAATATCATGCTAATTCTTTTTTTTTTTTTCATTTTACAGGTTTTACAAGAGCATAATAACTTACATCCCATGCTTGGCTTTCTGTTTTTTTTTTCCATTGGGTAAGTAGAATTAATTAATGTTCTTAAACTAATGGATATTTTTCCAAAACATTTTATTATTGTCATGAAATAGAGGAAAGTGTTTTATTAATGGGTGCTTGGACATACATGTTTTGGAAGCCAGTATAAAAATGTATAATAGTATAACCGAAATCTGATTTTAGCTATGCCATGGTCATTATGGTAGAAATCAGCGCTATCCATGTCCTTATGAGACTTGCCCATGCACTTTCCGAACATGGAATAGCCTTAAAAGTCATGTATACAGCGCCCATACGTTATCACAGACATCAACACAATTAGTGACATTCAGTTGTGCTGAGCTTTCTTCCGAGAAAGATTATTTTGTTCACGTTGGGACACACCTTCTTCCGTATCGATTGTACAAGCTACCATCTTAGATGTTTTTAGAAATCATAGTCTGCCAGTTGATGAGGCTGTGATTAAAGAACTTGCTTGTGCTGTGTGTGTATCCAACCCTGTAGGAGAGTGTTTTGGAAAGGATGGACCTTTAGCAACAGCCTTCAAAAGAAAAAAGTTCTATAAAGAAAATTTCAATGTCATTGAACCAGTCTAATACATTTTAGACTCTAATAAAAACAGAACATTTCAATATATTCCGATTTTACAATCTGTACAGCAGTTACTGAGCAAGCAGCACATTTTGGATCAGGTGATTGAGAGCAAAATTGCACATGCGAGGACCTCTGTAACAAGTTGTGCTTCTGGTGGTCATCTGTTCAAGTCTTTTCAAGATGGACTGTTCTACAGTCAGAACGATTTTTGGTCTCAAGAGGAGTTGAGAATCTCTTTAACTCTGTATATAGATGACTTCGAAGTTTGTAACCCGCTTGGTACCTCCCGCAAAAAGCACAAACTCTGTGGAATGTACTGGATCTTAAGTAATCTCCCCCTGGCTTTCATTCAGCACTTTATTCAATATACTTGGCAGTACTTTGCAAGACAGATGATGTCAAGACATTTGAATTGGAAAAAGTGCTTGAACCCCTTCTGCATGATCTCCATGTTTTCGAGGAACAAAGTATGTATATATCTCATATTGGTGAGTTTGTAAAGGGCATGGTGCAGTGTGTTGTGGCTGACAATCTAGCTGCACGTGGATTAGGTGGGTTTGTCGAAAGTTTTTCAGGAGATTTCATATGCAGATTTTGTACAGCACAGAAACATGAGATCCAAACCCATACTGTTTCATCTGGTGCTTTCAGCCTTCGCACAAAGGATGATCATGAAGAACATGTGAAGTGTGCAGAGGAAACCTCTAGTAATTGCTTTGGGGTGAAGAGGTCTTGTGTCCTAACCAAGCACCTTTCACATTTTCAAGTCTTAAAAGGCTATCCTCCTGATGTTGTGCATGATATCTTTGAAGGTGTTGTGCCAGTAGAGCTAGCTTGTTGCCTCTCTGTATTGATTTCAAAGAAATTTTTTTCAATTGATTTTCTGAACCAGTTGATTCTGAAGTTTCTGTACAAGTGGGGTGACAAAACAAATAAGCCTCATGTCATACCACATACATTCTCTACCAAGAAATCCATAGGTGGCAATGCCCATGAAAATTGGAATTTGTTGAGGTTGTTGCCATTTATGATTGGTTCCCTAGTGCCGGAGGATGAACCTGCTTGGTTGTTGATTTTGTATTTAAAAGACATTGTTGAGCTTGTGGTAGCTCCAGTGCATTCTGATGAGTCTGTCGCATTTCTTGAGTTTAAGATTTGTGAACACAGAAATCGTTACCAAGTACTTTTTCCAACTACTAACCCGCTGCCTAAACAGCACTTTTTGGAGCACTATCCACATATGATACAGTGCTTTGGGCCACTTGTATCTATGTGGACAATGAGATTCGAAGCGAAGCATAGTTTTTTTTAAACAGATTGCTCGTCACACTAACTGTTTTAAAAATATAGCTCTTACACTATCTACAAAGCACCAACTAATGCTTGCTTTTCATTTGCATTCATCTGGCCTTAAGAGGGCATCATTTGAAGTCACAAGCGTTTCACTGGTTCCAGCTGAAGTGTTGAACAAGGAAATAGCATCCACCATCAAACAGAGGTACCCAGATGTTACGGAAGTTAGTCTAGCTAAGTCTGTAAATGCATATGGAGTAAGTTACAAAACAGGAATGATACTTGCTCATGGATCACTAGCTGGCCTCCCTGAATTTGTGGAAATAATTCATAATTTGCATTTTTCAAGACGAGTTGACTTTCATTTGTAAGAAGTTATGCTGCTGGTACCGAGAGCATTTCAGAGCATTTGAAGTAAACGCATCGCGCCTGAGAGAGTTGGTCTTTGTTGAGCATGGTGAACTGTTAGATGACTATCCACTTGTGTGCTACTTGGTTGGGGCTGTTCAGATGCTGACTTTGAAAAGATACATTCATGTAGCAGCATAAAACAAGATTCTATTCCTTTCAGTATAAATATTCTCCACAGTACTTTTCAGTACAAATTACAACAAATCTTCACACTCATAAATGCTTTGATTGTCTTTCCATAGGCTAACAGAGGCTTGAGTAGATGAGTAGTGCCTTTTAAATGCTGAATAGAACAAGATAAATTTAAAAGTAAGTAGTGTAATACTTTTTCCCAAAAAAATCAGAAATATTCTAAATATTAAAAAGGAAAAATTCACCATCCACTTTTAAAATGCACCAATTGTCTTGTCCCTATCAATTGTGTGATTAATTTGTCATGTGTCCCCTCTTTAGGCTGATAATCATGGCAATGGCTGGAACTGTGAAACTTAATTCTACTGAAAGTAATTCTAGCTGACAATGATGCCAGGAAGTTGATCCTGCCTGAAGGGGTGCCTAGTTCTACTGAGGACCTTACACAAATAATCACTGAAACGTTCCACCTTGATGGGGATATCCGCTTGCAGTATCAAGATGATTATTTTTGTTGGTGAGTTTATTAATTTGACATCAGTAACTGATGTTCAAGACAAAGGATCATCTTTAAGACTACGGGACAAAACCAAGAAAAAGTCAAGGAAAGTTTGGGTTCTTGTGAGACTCCAGAATCAACTCCTGCTCACTCAACACTGCACAGGTCAGATGATTCTGCATCAGTCTCCTCATTTGAAACTGATGACACAGTCCTTTTGTCTTCCCCTGATCCTTCTCCTGGGTCAGCGCAATCCACATCAAGATCTACCCCGTGGCCACTTGTATTCCCAAATCCACTTTCTCCTATGATTCAGAAATAATTCTAGAACAAGCCAATGCTGAATACCATGCTAATGGAACCCGTCTTAGTCCATCTCCAAAGCTGAAATCACACGTTCTAGAAAGCCTAGCTGAGGAAATCATAAAATTCAAAGCATATCCAACCAATGTAGACCTTAATGCAGTGGCAGAAGCATTGATCAATAAACACCCTTGCTTACAAGAGCAAGGATCCTACAATGGTTGCTATGGGTGGAAAATAAGCCTCAAGTATAAGATGGAGAACTTTCGTACCAAGCTCAGAAGTGTTGGGTGTTCTGAGGTAAGCATAAATTCATTAAAGAACAAACAGCAAGACCAGTGCCATGCTGCTTCAAACATTAAGAAGCCTAGAAGAGCGGAAGTGAATTACTGCCCTCAACATCCAAAGGGAGAAACTTCTGACAGTCTGGAGAAAGAACGAGTTCAGCTTTTGACAGAGATCAGAAAAAGAAACAATGACAAAATAGTCAAAGGGAAGATGGAAAGAACCTTTTCATACAGAAGACAGGAAGTGGTTCAGAAGAAACCAGTGGTAGCAGAGTTTAAAACTCGATGGCCAGCTCTCTTTAATGTTGATGAAGTAAGTGTTTTTATTTTTTCCTTTAAAAGCAGATGAGCTCATTTACTTAAGTTTAAGCAAATTGTTATAGCCAATGTACTTGACTTTTTGTTTGCTCTTTTAACAGATCAATACTGAAGATCAATACTGGAGTTCAAGTTTCTTGCTATGCTTGACCAATATTCAGACAGCTTGATGAAGATCTTTCACACTAAGGGGCAGAGTCAATGGCCGAACAATAAAAAACATCATGCAACCCATTTCACAGTTTGGTACATGAAGCTATACACCACATTTGGTTATCAATATTCTAATGTCAGAGTTTTTTAATCAGTGTTTTGTATCTTTTTTTGAAAGAATAACAGCATAGATGTGAGAAGAGAATGCATCCTCAAAGCATTGTGTGCATACTTGAATGAGGGCCATGTACAGCTGTTCAAGGAGTATGCTGTAAGCAAATGCTTATCTCTTTCATCTACTTCACTTTCATATATTCCCTGATTAGTTGTCATACAAATGCAGCATATTTTGTTTATTTTGCATAGGATTGCGATTGGTTGAGTGCCACAGAAGCCATGAAGCAGACAGTAATGGGAATCTACATTGTTCGACATGAAGGACATCACCCAGTGAATCAGCCTGTGGATGTTGGTGTCGTGATTGAAGGGACTGAGGTTCTCAGCTCTTTGAGGACTGCAGCTGTAGCTGTGGCCATGTTATTCGGGCTCTTTTACGCCTTGAACCTTAGCTTCCCACGAGACATTTGAGGTCATCCAGAAAGTGTTCTTCACCCTGGATGGACACAGACTTTCACCAAAAGTGCAAACCCTGAAGAACAAGATGTTGGAGTAAGTTGATCCTGTTCTATTTTGTTCATAGCTCAACACTAAGCAGAAATTGGTGGGGGTTTCTTTTCTCTTAAAACAGTGTTTTTTGATTGTATGGACAGCGGTTGACAGTCATTTCATTCAGTTGCATGCAATATCAGTATTGTTAATCCGATTTTTTTTTGGACTGTAGTTGGTTTCTAAGTTGTATTTGTTAACCTGGCTGAAGTACTTTGTCAAGTGCTGACTTTAAAACTACCGCTGTAGTTGCTTTAAACTGACTCTGGAAATACTGTATTTTTGATCTATCTTGTTCTAAGATAGTAGTTTTGAAACTGTAGGTCAGCACTGATCAGTAATTGGACACTGGAATAAAGAAAGATTTGAGACATTCACATTGAGTATTTTATTTGTACATTAAAGTACATTTTGGCAGAAATATCAGTAAATAAAAGCTGGTTTAAAGTCAATAACGTCGTTTAGTTAAAATATTTCTGGTTGTTTAAATTAAGTGGTTAAAATAAATTGGCTCAACAAGACTAAATTGTGTACAAGTTAAATTCACAAGATAATTCAAACGAAAATGATTTGATCTAATTGGTTGAAGATGATTTTTGCTTATGGGTTCTATTTGCCTAGATTAAGTTGAGATAACATAATTCAGATGCGTGGAAATGTGTGTCATAAATATGTTAAGTTACACCAACGATTTATTTTTTTGAGTGAGGGAGAAAGATACAAACAAAGCCAAAACTGATTATTTTCCAAAGTTAAATTTTTAAACCTATTTTTATCCAGTAAAGAATGTCATTTTATCTATTTAAAGTTAAAGTTTTTATCCATTTTGTTGTGTCGTGGAACGTCCTTGGAACAAGTTACTTCCTGTTATCAATTAAAATATAGAAGCTATAAACACTCATTCTTTCACTAGCCTTTCTTTTTCTCTCTTTTTTCTTCTCTCTTGAAATTAATAAGACAAAAAATAACAAGCTTGTCATGTTATCAAGAAACGAGATACTTTTCATCTGTTTATAGCTATGTTAAGTGTTGTGGAATGTCCATGAAAGTTAATTCCTGTTATCATTTACATTATAGCAGTTATAATCACCCGTTCTTTCACTAGGCTCTCTTTTTCTCACTTTATTTCACTCTCACTTGAAAAAAAACAAGCTTGTCATGTTATTGAAACAGCAGAAAGAACATTTTCCATGGCATAAAACTTACTGACTTTTACAAAGTACTAACACTGGAGATTCCTTCCAAAAAATATTACATAATCATCATGTAAAAAGTGTCATTCCATTAAAGTAAAAAAAAAAAAAAAACAACAAAAAACAAGCAATCTTGTCATAAGATCGAGAAAGCTCAATTTCTGTCGAATAAAACGTACTCTAAAACTGGAGACTCCTTCCAAAAATGTGAAACAAACATCATGTAAAAATGTCATTCCATTAAAGAAAAAAAACAAGCTTGTCACATGATCAAGAAAGCAGAAAGATTAGATTCTGTGGCATCCTGTGGCCCTCCTTCCAAATATGTGAAATAAATGCCTCCTTACAGAACACCTCACCATATCAACAGTTATACATTTTTCTTTCTTATTCTATTAATTATTTCATTTATCAACTAGTCCTTGGGAATAAGTGATAGAATAGACAGTATAACCTACTAGAATAAACTCATTAATATAAATGTTTTGAATTGCAGGCAGAACTACCATCAGTCCTGCTGTTACAGCAAATTAATCAACACCTTCTGACCAATCAGAATCGAGTATACAGCAACACTGCGCTATTATAATAACAATAACACATTCTTGCTCTTAAATAAGTGGTGCACAATAAGTTCACAAACCAAAGCCCAAAAGCTAAAAATAAGGTCACGCATTGGGTTCGGGTTCTGGGGAAATGCCAGGCGGGCCGATTGGAAACTGACTGTAGCCTAGTTGAAAAGGTCACATTAATATTTAATATGAGATTAAGTAGTTTAAGTAAAAAGACAAAATGTCACACACAATGCCAGCTGAAGAGGATGGCTGCCCCACAGAAACAACTCTCATGAAATGTCATATGAAGAAAGTGATTCTCACAACGTACACCAGCAGCCAGAAAGACACATAGGTTCAAAAAATTTTACTTTACCTATAAAAATAAGAGCAAAGGGATTAATTGCAATTCAAAACGATGTGTTTATTTTGTTTATTCACAATCTGATAGTGGAAGGTTCCAGGTAAGCTCTTAACGGAAAAGTGCCTACATTTTAATGATGCTAATGCAAACTATAATGCGCAAAAAAATGTGGGCAAGATGAAGATGTTATCTTGAAGCCTACTTTTCAGAGAATCCAAATCGAAGAAAGGATTTGATCAGTCACTCTTTGCATTAGAAAAAGATGTTGAATACACATGTATTGCGTAAAAATCACTTAAAATGATTCTGTTATCAACTGCAGTCTGTGATTTGGGGTAAAACGCACAGTAGTTAACTAATTTTATTCAGTAAAAAAAACACACTTTAGAAAAGCCATTAGATGTTACTTAACATTGCGCATATAATATAGTAAAAAATATCAAGTAAAATCTACCACATGCAAAAGCCTCATAAAATGTACCCAATTAAATTACAATCACACAGACTAGCCCAGTAATCACGGCCCATGCTGAGGCAAACCTGCAGGAAATCACTTCTCCCTAGATTCACTTGGAATTTTTAGGACATTCACAGGACGTGACATTAACAAGTGTGATATTTATAACAAGAAATGTTTTTCATCTTTGACAAAAAATACACTTTCAGTTCATTTCTGAATGAATGCTAGCTTGATCTAGCTTGATTTGTTGCTAAGCTAAAAGAAACATCCTGTTAATGTTCATATTTACTGTTAATTGGTGTCGTTTAATGGGTTAGCTTAGCTGCTAGCTTAGAGAAATAAACCTAGCAATCTCTCCTGGCACACTGCTACTCAGATTTTATGCTAAAGTTAAGAGTCAAGCATAGTTGTACACACACTTCTTAAACATTGCTAATGAGCCATTGTGAAATAGTGAGCTAACATGATTTTTTTGTCGCTAACTTAGTCGTATCGAGCTAGTGCTACTAGCTAATATCTAGCTAATGCTACTTAGCCTACTGATGTAACTAGCAATAACTGTAATAAAGCAGGCATGTTTATGTAAAAACTGACCGTGTGTTTGATATGTTATTAATAAATTTAGAGCTAGCATTGATAAGTGGTTATTGGTTGAAAATATATACAGCTAAGCACCACAATGTCTCATAAATGTTGTAATCATGGCAGCGCTGTGAGTGTTGGGTAAGTTAGTTCGTTTCTGCCACCCGCCATTTTGAATTCCGCTCAGCCGAGTGTCATTTAGAGTGAAGTTAGTATTAAACCTTTAGGAGCTTAATAAGCATGAGATGGTCTGATTTCAGAACAAGTGCTCAGTTTTAAAACATTTTCAGTTCTGATTCAACACCAACACAGAGACCTGTAGGAAATATTGTGTAGCATTTTCAAACCCAGTAAACATTTCTACACCAATGTTATATTATTATCACAAATAATTGTGAACACTTGAAAGGTGTGACTCTAACAGTGCATAGTTCCTCAGCAGCTGGATTTCTGCAGCACCACTGGATTGGATTTCTTCACCAGTAAGAGACTTGTGCCTGTTTAAACTTGCTTTTCTCAAAAATACAAACATAGACACTGTAAAAAAAAAAATTATACTCTAGATTTTACAGTAATTTACTGGCAACCTGACTTGCCAATAAAGTATTGTAAAATTTACAGTAAACAACGGTAAAACATGTTTATAACAAATAACCCAGAATGTTGATGCAGGACACAGCTGACCTGAAGGGTCTTGCTCAAGGATCCAATCAAGGCAGTTTGGTGGTGCTGGGATTTGAACACATGACCTTCTTATCTGCAACTTAAAGCCATAACCACTGAACTTCCACAGCTAGCATATCTAGCTAATTCAGTGCTAGAAGTGGTTGAATCAATGCAAGCTAATTGCATTTGAGTTATATTTGAGTTACAGCTTGTAGGGTTGTGTGTTCAAATCCCAGTCGTGCCAAGCTGTCATGTTTGGGCAAAAACTGTAACCTTCAACTCAGTTGTATCCTGCATCAGCCAAATGAGCAAGTGTGCTGGGTTATGTGTCATTTTATACAACATTAAGATATTACAGTACTTTACTGTAAATATATTTTATAGTTGTTTATTAACAACCAAAACTGCCAGTAACTTACTGTGAAAATTACAGCAATTTATTACAGTGTGCATACATGTTGCTCACATATTATCATAGCACAATTTGTGCTGAATATAGTACATGAAGACTTTTGCCATTAATATGCTATAAGTAACGGAAATAAGAAAACATCTCCAGGATCCAAAGAGACTTCTGAGGGTTAATGTAGAAACATCATTTAAGATTAGTGTTTGAGAGATGTGTGTTCTGCTGTGGAGCAGTTTGAGAACTTGATCAATAAAATATCGCCATGATTAACATTACAGCATGTGAGTAATTAAAGTGTCATTAATAGAAATAGATTTTAATTCGTGGTCTATATGATCTGCAAAAAAAAGAAATAATTAGGTATAATACTGACAGTTTGATATTTATATTACTACAATTGGTAAAAAAAAAAAAGTATCTTTAATTCAAGTTCAACTCAATATATATAAATATATAAATATATAAATTCCAGATATAAATTTTAAATTTAGAAATTCATCCCTAATGAGCGAGCCAGAGGCGACAGTGGCAAGGAAAAACGCCCTGAAACAACATGAGGAAGAAACCTCGAGAGGAACCACTAATTACACTAATATTTACACTAATTAATGGAATAAAATGTATTAATGAACTAAAAAAAAATTAGGTAGGAAAAAAAAAAAAAACATGTGCATGGCAGGTAGTACTCGCTCAATAAAACATGGAGTAAAATTTACCCCCAAAAAGTGCTTGCAAATTGCTGCCTCAACTTTTTTGAGGTAAATTCTATTTAATTAATTTATTTTTTACCATGCACTACTATCGACACTTTATACCACAGCACTATTAACCTCTCAGTTCTGATTGGACAACAGTAGTTCCAGCTGCAAGGCAAATCGCAGGTTTATATCAATGCGCTCGGTGGAATACGGTGGACTTGGGTGATGAAACACTCCAGACATGTGCTGTAGTTAACAGACACTCCTCACCACATTTCCTGACCCTACTCTAAAGGCCTCTTCAAATGTCTTTTCCGGAATTAGTGTCCTTGTAAGGTTTTTGTGCAGATATCATGAAAATCTGAAGTGTTTATCACTACAGTTTGCACAGGAGCTGAGTGAAGCCTTTATAGAAAGAAATGGCAAGAAACGCACGCTTGTTAGGAGGAAGTCAATGTTTTATTTATTTATTAGTAGTTCTCATTTAATTAGTATTTATTACTAGTTCTCAATAGATATGGTAGGGTGCCAATATTTTCAAAATCAGTGTTTTGTACAAAACATATCTATATGTTTGATATAATGTAATGTTAAATAAAATGATATATTATCCACGTGAGATTCGTGTTTGTTCATTTTTGTTTATAAAAGGTGCTAGTAATTATGGATTTGACTTCACTTGATTTATGCAAAAGTATGGGCACCCCCAGCCAAATGCCATATTTAGTTATTTTTGTAATGAAAAGAAGGAAACACGACCTGGAATGTTAAAGTATGGTTACTTTATACTGGATGAAAAATAATAAAATATTTGTATGTATAAGTTTATAAATTCTATTTTTAATTTTGTAAACTTGATTAGCATGTAGCTGCAAAATATATTAAATGTTGTGTATCGATGCAGTAATACAGCACAGAATGTAGTACAGAAAGTACAGAACATCATTCGGAAGGACATTTCATTAAAAAAAAAATCATATAAAAAAAGAAACAGCTGTAAATGATTTTAATGAACTAATTTCTGTTGAAAACAAGTACACGTGATTGTTGAATCTCAACTGAACTCAGATATTAAGGGTCAAAACAAGTAATGTTTATTAGTTTACTAATCATCATGTGCATTATATCAGCATTATATCAGACCTGGTGCTAATTCCTCTCTCCTAAATGCAAACAGACAGACAGACACACACACACACACACACACACACAAACACACACACAGCAGCGTGATTTAGTCTTTTAATTAATTTCAGGAGTCAGTGTTGCTAAGCTGCTTTATAAAGGCTAAATTATGAAGCATTAAAGTAAACAGCGTACATGCAAACTGGGATGTCCTTAAAAAAAATGTCATTAATTTAAAAAAATTATTAATCTGTCACTACTGAGAGGATCAAAAAACAAACTGAAAAAAAAATGAGACTAACATTGAGACAAACATATTTTTGATTAATCTCTGATTGAATAAATGCAGTGTCTGGAAACCGATATTAATTGGATACATTGGATTTAATTTGCACTAAATCCCTGAAGTGCATTGCTGTTTGAAATGAAAGATGCAATCACTGATGCAAATAAAGAGGAGAATGTGTACTTTTATTCACTGCTTCTCATAAACAAGGTGAATCAAGTGAAACCTTAAAAGTGCAAAATATATATTCCAATTGAATCCATTTTTTTTTTTACAGAATAATCCAGACACTCGTTAAGCGCTGAAACATTTGCGCTGAAAATTACGTAGACAGATAATACACTTTTGTGACATCTAATTGCAGTAAAGAACACAACATTTAAAAACAACGATAAATAGGTTTTTATCTGAATGTTGGCATGGCTGTGATTGGCCGCAGGCACAAGACGATCTAATCACAGCCGTGCTGATATTCAGAATAACCGCGTGATTGTGCCAGCGATATTGCTTTTATGCAACCGTTCTATAAACAAGGAATGAATATTGAGTAACTGACATTTCAGACACAATATGGCATGTCGGCTAGCAGGCTAGTTAGCTCACATTGATTTGTACATTCTTGTTAAAGGTGCTTCTGGTAAAATTTGCATCCCTTCTTCCTTTTCATCTTCATGTGATGAGCTTTAGTTTAAGCCAAAAGTTATATGCCTGAAAAATATCGTTTGCCATGTCCGCTGATGATGTCACTAACTCTACTGCAGTAATGGTTTCAAACTAGGAAGTGGAATTTTACATGGCGAACACAAACGAATGGAGTGATACCCCCAGTGAAACGTTTCAGTACTGTTACAGGGAATATAAGCACTCTTGGAACGCCACCCGACCAATCAAATTAGTGGACCAGAACTAACTGTTGTATAATCTCCTATAACAGCACACCCTGAAGTGTTTTAATCCTTGCTTATACCACAGCATTGTTCAATTCTTGATTCTGATTGGATAGAAGGTGTTTTTTATTTGTAGGGTTATTTGGCTGCTGATGTAGCAACCACGAGCGTTTTTGTCAATTAGAATACACTGTAGAATGCTGTAGCATCAGCTAATGAATGTTTTATAATCATTGAGATGTATTTGCCATGTAATAGGATATTATACAGTCTATCTGTCAAACATTTAACACTAAAAATGGCGTTTAACATCCCATATGGAAAAAAAAAAAAACTTCATGCCATAAATTTTATTCCAAATATATCCCACGTGCTGAAATGTCTTTCAGAATATATCACCTTTATACAAAAAACATCTTATATTACATTTAAAATATTACCCACACTAAAGAACATCATTTTTGCCTATTCTCCTAGGTCTTTTATTAATACTCTTTGCATGCGCAGAAGCAGGAATGATTTGTGGCTATGAGTTTAACAATTTAACAATGCGAAAAGGATTTAATGGTCGTGAGCATGAATCAGAGGGGAAGGTTCATTTCTAGGGCAGAGAATTAAAAGCAATCGGCTTCGCTTCCAGATTCTCCAGCAGACATCTGAAGGAAGAAGAGAACAATGACACTAAAAGTACCTCGGTCTTACTTTGAAATGCATGAAAGAGACATTACATGGAAAATAGCAATGCAGACATTTCAGAAAAGGGAATATGCACCATTTGGAACGTTTTGGAGCGAGACAGGAAAGTAAGCCTTGTTAGCTATCGCAAACAATCCACATCACTCTCAAGACTTGAAACTCCATCCCATGTTGTAGTTCACTGACGATTCCAGATGTCATCTGATGGAGCATTTGTCACGTGTGTATTAGCTGTACTGCCGTACTGAATTATTAACAACCCTGCAATGCTGCGTTCCTCCTGTGGCGTCTCATGTCCAACAGAGAAGGAACCTAATGTCAGATTATGTCAGTGTGTCTTCCCCAAAGCCTTCCTGTTCATTCTGCATGGAGAGTATCGTAACATTCAGAGAGGGATGACTGAGAGTGCTAATTTACCTTGTGTTAGCCAATGTATGTTTTCATTTCAATGCATTTATTTAACTGGATGTTTTTTTTTTTTTTTTGTTAATCTAACTAGACTATATACTGTTCAAGGGTCAAGCTGTCAAGCTAAAGATTTAATGGTCCTGTCAATTCCAGAAGTATTGTTAGCCTCATAACATGTAATGAGTTATGATTTTTTTTTTTTAAATTTGGATTCAATAAAATCAGCACCTTTACAATCCCTATTTATCTGAAGCCTGTTATGAGAGATTAACATTTCTGAGTGTCTTCCTGTAATGTGTGGCAAGGTTGGGGACACTTATATACTCACACATATTCTAAGACTAAGAAGAACCTTTCAAACTCGTTTATCATCGTCTATGATTTACACCGCATGTTTTCAGCAGGGTTCAAAGCCAGACGCTGAGATGATGCCTGCAAATTGATGCAGTATTACTATTATTTTTTTTTCCCTGTGCATTTGGATGTATGTTCATATTATCTTGTTGAAAGTTCTGTCAAAGTCATAACCTCCTGGCAGAGGTGACCAGATATTATTCTATAAAATCCACTATATCACATAGTGATGTTCATGATGTCATGCATCTTCGCAAAATCCTCTGGAGCACCAGCCACAAAACAGCACCAGAGCATCAATAATTCAACACCATGTTCTTTTATCTATTTCATTTATTTCTTTTTCGCAAGTCATTCTTGACACATGTTTGACTAGGGAAAAAAAGAGTCATTAATTATGAGTAATTAGTATTTAATTAATTAATTAGAGTCCTTATGAGAATGACTTGTGAAGTGACAAGAGAATAATTCTAAAGTTGACTAATACTACACAGTAGTCAGGATTACTCCAATAAGAAATTAATTCAGTTGTGTTAAAATGAGAAAAAAAGCTGTTTTCCGTTGCCTCTTTCAGTTTCATAAAATGCGAGAAGAGGAAAGACCATGGCATTAGAGTAGGTCCCCCTGACATGGAGAGACTAATTGAAATGTAAAAGCTCACACAGGTAAACTGTATTATGAGGGACCTGCTGACCTCGACCTGGAGAACCTGAACTGGGAAGGCACGTTTTCATTTTGCATTTCTTCTGCATAGAATCCAGACAGTAGTAATTTGTCACATCAGCCGGCAATCATGTTGTTCTCAGGTCAGGGTCAGAAAGACCGTTCTCGTTATCAGCCAGTAACATTGACTCAGTTGTGCTTCAAATGCATAACATGATGGATTTGTTTGTTAGTGCTACTGCAATAGCTTAACTCCGCAGTAATAGCTACATGATTTAAAAATTGCTGACGCAACAACATTGCTACTGAGAAATTTATTAGAAGTAACACCTTGGCTACTTCTAGAGACTTTAAACATGTCAAACATGTATTTGAATGAAGTTCTGGTTACTCTTTAGGCATATTATTTTGTTAAAACATTACATCATGTGATGTGGAATTACTGATATTAATGATCCTAAATCTGATTCTAACGTCACTCATATTAAATCTGACAACATTTCATGATTGTATTAATAACAAACCAAAATTATCCACTTGACCTTTGCAGTATAACAAGGTACATTACATAAGCAATTTAATTACTGAACAATGAAATGAACTCTACTTAATGTCGATAGTACTTAATTAAGCTTAATTAAGCTATAAGTGCTCCTCAGTGATATAAAGGATGAGGAACGATTATTAACCGAGATTTATAAGATCACAAAGCTCAACATGCTCCCCGGTGTCATTTATGATGTAATTTGTGTATTTTGATTTCTAACCTTTCAAAAATGTTAGTCACAAGCTGGATAGTATGATAGTTTTATAAGATGTTCAGAAAAAAAGCCATATAGAACAAAAAGAAAAGCTTGCAATGTTTCTAAACTCAATTTGTAACATTTGGAAATATATTATGAAAAATAGTATTACGAAAAAAAATCATACTACAAGAAAAGAACAGCCGTAATATTAATATATATATATATATATATATATATATATATATATATATATATATATATAAGGTCATAATATTACAAGGAAAAAGTCTTCTCAACAATATTTTGAGAATAAAGTCATAATACTCAAATAGAATGGTGCATATCAGAGCAAGAAAAACAAAGAATTACCAGGTTATTATTACTATTAAAACTTTGAAACAACTGTGCAAGACATAGCGTTTTATTTAGAAGAAAGAACCACACCAACCTGGAGGAAATTGCCTCTTTTGTTGAAGGAGAAACTGAAGTAAGTGGTTGCCTTTAAGGCTTTTGATGTTTACATTTGCACCATAATGGATATAACTCTGGTAAACTCAATATACTAATTGACCAATGTCCATATGCTATAATGCATTGGGGGATCGACGCCAAGTGTGCCGGCGTAGCACTCCACTGGGATTGCTAATTTTGATTACCATTCATCTACACACCCTCTTTGAAGGACACGCAGATGTAACCATCGATAGCCTTGAAAGCGACCACTGCCTGTGATTTCTCCTTCAATAAAAGAAACAGTAACTTCACCAAATCCTCAACATACCTCAGTTTAAGACACAAATGTTATATATACAATTTTGTCCATATGTACCATGGTATTATTATTTTTTCTCAAAATATTATGACTTTTTCTGTAATATCAGATATTGTATCTTTTTTGATATACTATGACTTTTCAGAAAATTGTGCATTTTTATTTTTTAAACAGTGGTCCTAAAACTGTCATATAATAGTGTTAGGAAGTTAACTAAAAGACACAGCAAGAAATATACACACCAAGGGCGAACAGATGCCCCGGATGTAGAGAGAAACACCTTGTGTTAGTCACTATCCAGCTATGACGAGTTCTCAAGCTTAACAACTGGGTAACAATCTTATTTGTATAACGCTTTTCACAATGGACAGCATTGTGAGCAAGCCAGAGGCGACGGTGGCGAGGAAAAACTCCCTGAGACGATATGAGGAAGAAACCATGAGAGGAACCAGACTCAAAAGGGAACCCGTCCTCATCTGGGTTATAATTCAACAATTCCCTAACTTCTCACCAAATTAGAGAATAAATAAATACCTCACCTGTATCCTTATCTTCAGTCTATTTTCTTCTTTTAGTGTTATGTGGATTCTCACTCTCTGACTCACTGCTCTGTCTTTTATTCTTTCTCCTCCCTGACTGGCTGTTGGCTCATACCTGTCACCATGAATTTGGACTTCTTCCATGTCTAAAGTTGGGCTGTGATAATGTTTTATCTATCAGAGGTAGCATGTGTGCACAAATTGATAAGAAACCTAGCTGGCTGAGATAGACACATAAAAGGGACCTAAAAAAAAAAAAAAACACAAAAATATTTAGGTTAATCACTAGCTGGCTATCATGAGTTCTGTAGCTAAACAATTTCACAACTGGCTAAGGATACAAATTCCACAATGAGGATAATTCAACTTCCCACTAAATTTGAAAATAAACAAATGCCTTGCCTGTCTTTTCTTGTCATTCCAAACCCTTTTTCCTCTTATATTGTTTTACCTGCGCCCAGAACTTGATCATCAGGACTTTACGGTATGCTCTGTAAATGTGCCACACACAAAGTGCCCACATTAATGGTTTTCTCTTTAGCCACTGCTTTTGCTCTTGAGATTGGAAGAAACACTAGCAGCTTTTCAGGGAATGAGAAGTTAATATTCTTGTTCAGGATCAGGGGATTGAGGCAATGTGTGATTAGTGAGCTTGGACGAAATCTGCTTATGCATCGCTGTAAATTTTTAATGCTAGGAAAAAGTTAACTTCGCGGCTTGATATGTTCAGCAGTGGTAAGGCTGCTGTTCTGTCCAAACTGTTGTAATCATTAATCTCTAGTGTGGAGAAAAAAAAAGAATTAAAGTTGTGGTAACATGTTCATAGTTTTTTTTTTTTTATGATTCATCCAACAAACGTCATCACTTCTGCTGAATGGAGAAAGTCTAAATGTGTGAATTGCTATGAAACTCCTGGGATATGCACGTTAGAACAGCTCTGAAAATAACTAATAGGTGGTATATTAATTTATACCTCAGCGTTGTTGAATTCTCAATTCTGATTGGTCAGATGGTGTTGATTAAGTTTCTATAAGAGCAGCCCTGACAATAGTGCAGCTGGAAATCACAGGTTTATATTAATGCACTCATTCTAATATGTTGTTGTTGCTATAGTAATAGCTCATACATAGGGACTTGTAAGGTGGATGATTCACATAATCAAAGCATAAAATAAATGAATTAAAAATTAGCTTAAAAAAAGAAATATTTGATATGAAACAACATTGAAAGCAACTGTAAATGGTTAAAAATCTCAGCTAACCATTTATTAATAAATTCAAAATTGTAACCATTAGCAAAAAAATGATTGTCGTGCAAGAGGAATAAAACACTTCACACTTGAAGTGAATTATTTTCCTGTAAGAGCACACTCCCATACTTATAATAAGTCTTCGATTATGTGGAGCATCCGCCATACGAGTTGAGTTTCTATAGAAACAATAACGTATTAAAATGGGTGTATTAATATAAACCTGCACTACTGTCAAAGCTGCTGCACTTTTAGAAAATAAATCAACCTCCTGACCAATCAGAATTGAGAACTCAACAGCACTGTGGTATAAATACGAAGAATTGTGACACACTAATATGCACTCAGCGATTTTATTATATCCGTAGCTGTAAAAAAATATATATATATATATGTATGTATGTATATACAGTATATACTCCTGTGAGAAACTGGATACATGTTTAATTTTTTACTGAATTTAGGCTGCTGGTTATTCATACAGTGATTAAGTTTAGAAAAAAATGGCCAAATTAATGAAGGTAAATTACAAAGCAGAGCCTGGAGGTGATGTAAACAGCTTAAATGATTATGATTACTGAAACAACCCATGTGATGAAGCTGTATTCACAGAGCAATATGTGACATTACCCCAGTGATCTCATTCGAAAACAAGATTGGCACGGCATTAAACAAGATTAAACACTGAAAACGAACATGTAAATGTTTGGACAATGTCTACGCACCTAGAGTGAGGGAAGAGAGAAAAATACATTCAAGATAAAAATGTTTACCTCACCCTGGACTGAAAAATGATGAAGAATTCAGAGAGATATAGCTTATCCAGCTTTATCTTGACTGATTGTTAGTTTGCAAATCGGCTGATGTACTTTGACTGGAGTCATATTAGGATATGCCGAGTCGGTAAACACCTGCGTCATGGCTGTGAATTTCAGTTACAAAAAAAAAACCCACGAAAAACAACTTTTCAGTACATTTTTTCTAACGGACTAGGTGCAACAACAGCAGTAATTATAATGCATTATGAAATTTGCCTAGCAGAACCGCATTTCAATGAATAGCTTATGCCGTGTAATGGAATTCTATCGTTTATATAAAAAAAAGAGACAGACGAGGTAGGGAGTGAGATGAACTAGACTGATGAGACAGGTAAATCTTCCCGACAGATTCATGTCCTTTAGAGGTTTGCGTTTGCAAAATTTACCATCGAGGGCTGCATTTTTATTACGGCTAAGCCGGTCCGTATTTTAAAAATAAAAAGACATCAATAAGGTTTCAGTTTTGGCATCCACATCAGATAATCTGCTGTTAAGAAATGTTTTAACAAAGATTATTTTGGATTTTCGCAACAGCACCACCAATGCTCATAAAATAATACATAAAATGGTATGAAGAAGCAAGATGCAAAGCTTGGGCTGATTTCTTTATAGTCCAAACTGTAGATTCATGACAGTTATGTCTACACAGAGTGACATGCCCCCGAGATTTGATTTCCATTTGGACTGATGTTTTTCACACACACAGCCGGTTGTCACTGAGCACATGCGTTCACACACGCACACACACACACACACACACACACACACGCACCTATACTTTAAATCGCTTCTGGTCCTGATTTTTTTTTTTTTTTTTTGCAACTTCAGCACAGCTCTCATATCTGATGATAAATGAACGCACACCCACACAAAATAGGAATCTCTTTCAAGAAATTAAGTACTTCACCCAGCACAAAAGGAAGGAAACAGAAAAAGTTCAGTCATCTCTGTAAATGTGTGGAGGCAGCGAATCATTTGATCAGTTGATCATACAACAGTTAATTACTTTAAGCACTATGTCATTATAATCCATTCCAGAGTTGTTTATGGCCATTGACTATGCTGATTGTGTTTGTCTCATCTCAATTAAACCATCAGCCACAATGTGAAACAATGTAAAACGAACAGCTGGGAAATTGGAGCGTACAATGGACGTGTTCGATTATGAATTCGGACAGAATAAAAACAGGTTAAAAATGCAAAAAAAGTTAAACATCAAAGACAGAATCGGACTGCAGCTCCATCAAAGAACCACTCAGATCCAAATCTAGCAAACAAATCAAAACGACCTATCTCGTATGCAATTCAATCTGTACAGAGCCGTTAACAATAAACACTGACTCACTCTCACAATACAGCTTTACAGAAGTCTAAACCTCATAATAACAAGCCAAAGGTGACAGCTGTGAGGAAAAAAAACGTCCTTGAGATGAAATGAGGGCGAATCCTTAAGGAGAATCAATAGGGGATATCTAATAATAAACTACACATGAACTCAAAAATCTGTTTGTTAATAGTGCCTTTCAGAATTACCTTAAACTTTTATTTAAAAAAAAATAATAAGCAAAAAGTAAGGAAAAAAGTAAGGAAAAAATACACAATTTAACATTTTTTGCTCGAAAAGCAGGAAAAACTGCTTACCATTATGTAAAAAAAAAAATCCTCAAATTTTTTTTCAATAATAATGAACTTTTTTGTCATACACATATGTAATGAAATGATTGACACCCCTAAGAAAATAAAATTAAATAAGGAATAAATTCCTAACTGCAAATGGCACAAGACACTACATTTGGTGGACACCAAATATTGCACATCACCCACAGTGAAGCGTGGTGGTGGTAGCAACGTTTAGAGTAGCTGTTGGCCTTTTGTTTGCTTAGCTGGCTAATCTCTTCTTTACCTGGCCACTGAATTTCGGTGGATGGCCTTTTCTAGGCTATCAAGGTTGCGCCACATTCCATTTTTTAAAATAATTTATTTAATGTTAGTTCATGAGGTTCTGAATTTTAATGCTTTTTAAAAAACCTGCGGTCTGAAATACAAATGGTGTCCACATATGCAAACTAAACAATATAATAGAGAATATGAAGTATACTGCAAACAAATCTCAGGAAATGAAACAAGCAAAAGTGATTCACGGGCTTTTCATTGGCTTTTCCATTGAATTCCCCGAAACAATCTCTGTAGTTCCTTATGCAGCCTCTACAAATGGTTTCCACTACTGGGGGGATTTGCATTGTCCCAGTGGGATGAACAGAAATCCGAGGTGCTCGCAGGTCCTGTTTCTCAATAATGGCTGTACAGGGAATGCAAAACCTACTGCAGTATGTCTATGTACAGCTAGTTAATAGCTTCTCCTTCTGCCTGTCCTTCTCTTAATTACTTCTAATTGGAATCATAATTAATCTGTTTTGTGCTTTTATTTTCTTTTGACCAAACAGGAGTGGAGTCCATTATCATAATAATAATGATCTCTGAGTCTCCAGAGAAGCCCTGTCCTGTGTCATCCAGGCAAAAAATGAAAGCTTGGCACCGCTGAAGCCATGTCGTTTTAGTAGCAGCTAATGATGGAGGATAAAAAATTTGCCACTTGAGGTAATGGCACTGGATCAGAATTCCGGTGTCGTGCAATAATATGACAAACAACAGAACCATGAAAAATAAGATGGATCAACATGCTTGTTTGTTGACACATTCACATTTCCTGTAAGCTATCATTTTCCCATATATAAGAATATTTGGTAATACCACCTCTGTAATGAACTGTGAGCACATTCATAACATGTTATGATTCCATAGGCCATTATTCATCTTCAGTACCTGCTTCATCCTGGACACGGTCAAACCGGGGACACTGGAGCTGTGAGGCAGCAACGCTACCTGCTGTACCGCTATGGCACCCAGGCATTATACAGATAATATTATTGTTTATGAAAACACACTACACTCTATAGCAATTATGAACTCTTAACACAATGAATTATAAGTAGCGTTTGTAACATATATATTCAGGTACTTAAGAAAATCACAGAAACTGAGACTAAGACTTTTACTTGTAATGTATTATGCTGAGAATTCATGATGAGTAATAAAATTTGGGCAACATTTTCTATGAAGAACATATGCATAATGACTTAAGGATACATTTATAACAGTGATGTATAATGCATTCATAAGGCATTATGCACCTCATTATAGTTACTTATGAAAAGCTTCTTCAGTTTGTTGCATTTTGCAGTTCGTTGCATAATGCATCTATAAATTGTTACAAGAATGCATTATAACACATTATATCCCCATTATATCTTCACATAATGCATTACGCAAAGTGGGGCTTGGTGACACTACTTAACTGTATCATCCATCATGTTAACAATTCATAATGCATAATAAAGACAGCTATAAAGTGTAATGCATTTTCATTATTTGTTATAACCATGTGTATAATGCTTTATGAATGTATTATAACATGATATGAACTTGTTCATAGCTTATTATAGATATGGCCTTCATAAAAAGTGCTACCAATTGCCTTAAAGTACAGTGCATGTTCATCAATAATTAGTGTATAAAGGCTAACGGAAGCATCATAACACATTATGAATGTGCTCATAGTTCATTATAGATCTGACCTTCATTGAAAGTGCTAACGAATATTCTTATATAAAAAGACAATTTACAGTAAAGTGTCTAGTAAATATGTCATGAAACATACAAGCATATTTATCCATCTTATTTTTCATGCTCTTTTTTCATGTTTACACTTGCATTATAATTCTGCATTGCTCCAAAGTGTGATGCATTTTCATAAACAATTGGAACAATGTGTAAAATGCTTTATAAATACATCATAATGCTGAATGCATGAATGCATTTGCGGGTCATTATGCATACAGCCTTCGTAGAGAGTGTTAGCAAATATTTTCTTACAGGTTAAGCTGGCCATGTTTAATTCCTCTCAAGTGGCATCACTTTGATTAATTATTTGCATACACTGCTTTCTTACCAAGGCATTTCCTTAAATCCTCTTTACATAATGCAAAAAGAGATTTAAGGTACTTTCAAGGTATTATGTTGAGCAATTAGAAGCATTTAACCCAAATCCTGAAGCATGCACAAGCCACGCCGATACAACAGCAATAAAAGACGTATTGAAAGCCGTACACTATTTTACACTTTTTAGCCTATTATATTGTACTAACGCAGTCTGAATTGAATTACTTCCTGGCTGACACTGTAATTAAGGCCACACAAATGTAATTTGTTAGCTGAATCCGTTTCGCAGAAGAGGGAATTGTCGTCTATGTTTCCATGCTAGTGGCTGAATACTATTACAAATCATTTCTGCATAGTAATCCCTCTCATTATTTAGCTAACTGTAGAATATTTTATATATCCTCACTGACCATTTTATTACGAACACATGTACACCTGCATATACATGCACTTATCCAATCAACCAATCATGTGGTAGAAGCACAATGCATAAAACTTTGCAGATACAGGTTAAGATCGTCAGTTAATGTTCATATCAAACATCAGAATGGGGACAATCTGGATCTCAGTCGTTGTGTCAGATGGGCTGGTGTGAATATTTCAGAAACTGCTGACCTCCGGGGATTTTCACGCACAACCGTCTCTAAAGTTGACACAGAACGGTGTGAAAAACAAAAAATGTCCGGTGAGTGGCAGTTGATGAAGAAGCTGAAAGGAAGGATTCAGGAACTTAAATAAGCACTCTTTACAACCGTGGTGAACAGAAAAGCATCTCAGAATGCACCAGTCACCAAGCTTTGAAGAGGATGGGCTACAAGAGAAGAAGATCACATCGGGCTCCACTCCTGTCAGCCAAGAACAGGACTGTGAGGCTACAAATCTAAACCAAACCTTTGCAGCTTTTATTTCTTTTAATTCTTCTTTGAATTATTTAAAAAAAGACACAAAAAATAAAAAATATAGACATCCATCAATATCAAATTAATATTAATATCATATTTATTTATTTATTTATTTATTTATTTATTTATTTGGTTGGTTTATATCGTTGTGTGTAGTAGCTTTTTAGGTTAAATGAGATATATAATCATTCCATTTAATCTTTATTAAGATTTGTTCGTCATGGCCTAAATTACAACGTTAAAATTTGACGAGGCTTTTAATTCAACAAACTTTTTTCATTGTGTACAGTGTAAAAAGCAATAAAAATAATTTTTTTAAAAATTCTATATCAAATTAGTATCCAATATCAGGATCAAATTGTCAACTGTCATTGATTGATTTGTTTATTTATTTATTTATTTATTTATTTATTTATTTATTTATTTATTAGGTCGTGAGTGCTTAGCCGTATGCACAGTAATGTACATCATTTGCCAAGTCATTTGCTAAATGTTGCAAAGAAAACAAGCTGTTGGATCAGCATGCACCATTACCTGAACAACTTTCAGAAGCTGTTGGGTTATTTATTCAAATTTGCATTAGAAATATTGTGGTAAATAAACTGCAACACATTAAAGGCAGTTAGCATGCAGGCATGACCCACTTACATGAGCTTACTTAAAATATACAAATAACACAGTTTCAGTCTTTTGGCATTTTAACATAGTTAAGTTTCTGTTAAGATGTTGTTATACTTTGGATGTGTTGCTTCGTTATATGTCTTTATTCTGGAGAGAGGCAAATGTAGGTGTGTTGGCAACAACAACAAGAAGATCTTATAAATCTCCTTTCCCGCCTCACGTGGGGCGCACGCTGTACTCCTGAGGCCACTGGATTCAAATCAAATAAACCCTTCAGACACTTTCTAGGTCATTAATTTTTTTTTTTTAACTTCAAAATTAATGAATAGTGACATGAAACACAGTTGTGTTCAACATTCAGATTATACAGTAATTGTTCATTAATACGTATGTACATCACTATTTATTTCTTGCTATAATGCTATTGTGTGTATAGTTAGTGATTTATCTCACACACACTTAACTGTACTTTAAGGGTGTAAGGGTCAAAAATGAACAACAGGACATGCACAGGAATGTTCTGGAGAATTCATATAATCCTAACTACGCTCATGCTGTAATAAGTGAACAATTACTCAAACTCCAACTCAAACATCTGGCGAGGTTTATCTCTAATTGTGACTAATTTTCAGAAAAAGTAGCTCATGTCTTTTTCATAACATGCCTAAACTATTGATTTGAGATGAATCCAAGGCTAACAAACACCCACTTGCTATGTTTACTAGGCAAAGAGCATAGTTATGTGCTTATACAAGATTGCACTAAAGTCTCAGAGACAGACGGCAAAGACTCAACCCGAAAAGTTTCACAGCTGTACATGAGCCATTGCTACAGTGGCTTGCATAAGTATTCACACCCCTTGAATTTTTCCATATTTTCTAGACATAATTAGGATTAATTAATGGACATAATTAGGATCATGTCAGTGATCTACACAAAATGGCAACCTTGGTTGCTTGTCTGACTAATCCCCTCTTTAGTGGATTGAGATCACATGACGGGTTACACCAGAACTAATTTAGGGGGTGAATACTTATGCACAGGGGGTGAATACTTATGTCACACCTTTTTTTTTTGGATTTATGCTTACAAATAGTACATATGTATATAAACCTCTACAAACACACACACACACACACACACATGCCACTCTTCTCTGGCTCTCAGTGGTCTGGCAGCATTCTGCAGTGTAGCAGCTCCCTCTGTCATTTTGTCTTTCTCTTCTTCTTCTTTGTCTTCTTCTGCTGCTGCTGCTTCTTTCTCTCTTTTCCTTATTTTCTTTCTCTCATTCTCTCTGTCGTTCTTTTCTCCTTTATTCTTCCTCTTTCTGCTTTTCTCCGTTCCCTTCTCTCTCTGCTATTTTCTCCATTTCTCGTACTCTTCCTCTCTTTCTCCCTCTCTCATTTTTCTTTCTTTTTTCTCTCTCCCTTTCCTCGTTTTCCTTTATTTTCTTCCTTCCTTTGCCTTTCTCCTATCCTCTTCCTCTCCCTTTCCCCTTCCCTTTCCCCTTCCCTTTCCCAGCATTTCTGTCTTTCCCTTCTTTCTTTCTTTCTTTCTTTCTTTCTTTCTTTCTCTCATTTCATTATCATTTTCTGACAAGATTACTCTTGTATTCAACCCATTTCCTCACTCTTTTGACTTCTTTCTATTTACTCATCTCTTTTGTCTTGCTTTCATTGTCTCTCTGTGCCCTTTCATTTTCCTTTATTCTTCCTCTTTCTGCTTTTCTCCATGTCTCTCCTTATCATCTCCCCTCCATCATTTTTTCCTCTCTTCCATCCTTTCCCTTTTAGCCTTTTTTTTTTTGCTTTTCTCATCATTACTTCTCTCCTTTTTATTTTCACTTTCCTTTCCCTTTTTCCTGCCCTTGTCCTTCTCACTCCCTTCTTCACTCACCTTTCTTTCTTTCTTTCTTTCTTTCTTTCTTTCTTTCTTTCTTTCTTTTTTTTATTATCAAATAAAAGTTATAATTGAAAACTATATTATTATTTATAAATGTTATTATTAAGTAATATTATGGGATATTTCACATCGATTGATGATACATAATCCCAGTTAATTACACACAGTCACAAACTCTGTGTCACCGGATAGCGCATAAGGAAAATGCACTTAGGTTCAAGGTCAGGACCTTAATTTTTAGTGTATATGTATATAAAAGTCTACACACACACACACATACACACACATACACACACGCCACTCTTGAGCCTTATTTATCTCTGGCTCTCAGTGGTCTGGCAGCCGTCTGTAGTGTAGCGCCACTCTGCTTCACTGCCCATCCATGGAAAAGGCTTCCAGCAGACATCGCTTCTCTGCTCATTCAGGCTCCTGATAAGCAAACAGGCAATTACTCCTTATCTCGCACGCTCATAGAATGAGATGAACTTCGGGATGGTGTTCAACATTCCTATTAAAGCATGACATCACACTCCGGCTACGCCGCCGCTCTCTGTCCTGAGTCACCACAGCACAACCAAATGAAAGATCCTCAACACCTCTCCTTGACCCAGTTAATCCTTGTTTTCAGAAGCGAAAGGATATTCAATGTGAGCAGCATCTGGAAAGCTAACGGAGCGTGTAGTAGACAGTGGACTAGTGGACTGTGGCAGAGGGCTCTAAAGAGAACAGCCTGTCTGTCTTTTCCCTTAACATTCATTAACATTTAATGACTTCTATGGATTCGCCGTTGCTGAGCCAGCGCTTTCCTGCTCGGCCTTATGGAAGCCGCCTGGCTCCTGGAACTGATGTCTGAATAATTTGTCTTCATTCCTCTGTAGACTGGAGGCTGTGGTGCTATATGCAATACGGCCATTATGCAGCGCAGAGGCCTGGGGTGAGATTGGGATGGTGGACGTGTGGCCATTTTTTTTCCTTACAATGAGGCATAAGCATATTTTCTTTTTTTCTTTTTTTCACAGTCTAATAGAAAAATTCCAGCTATGTGTAATCAGATTTGAATCGGCACCACCTCACGATCCTAATCATACGTCCGATTCAATGGCTTTCATTTGTACCTTCCCCCCAAAATAGAAGCTAAAATATCACAAGAAAATAGCAGGCAAAATGCAAATCATATCTTGGGGGTAAAATATTCTTGGGAAATAAAGTTTTGATTCATGGGATAAAAAAAGCAAATATTGTAAATAAACTTCTAATAGCAGATCTGATATCATACATTTGTGCTGGTTCCCTTAATGTGTCGCTGTTTTCATTTCAGACTTTATTTCATAATTTAGTGGGGGGAAAAAAAATTGTAATTAAAATTAAATCAACAGTCTTGTGATTGCAAATAAATACCAATTCATCAGAGAATGTGAAAGGAGTGTGATTTAGAATCAGTTCGAGTGATTGGAATGGTTGGATTTAATTCAATTTCATTCCAATAAAGCAAAAAAAAGTTTAGGATTATTTTATTTTCACGCTCTTTTTTGCTTTTTGCAAGTTTTTTCTTGATTATGTTCACTCTCTCTCTCTCTCTCTCTTTCTCTCTCTCTCTCTTTTTTTATGGAGCATTAGGAGAGCTCTCTGGCATCTTGTTAAATTTTCTGACTTTCTACTCTTTCTCTTTTCCCTTCTTTTCCTTGAATTAAACAGTGATGTTACTGTGATAAGTGAGATATAGTACAAGCTGTAAACAGTTAAAAGCGGGTGATAGTGAGCAGGGTGCCATGTCCTCGGGGAGAGGCTGTCTCTCCGGCATGGAGGCAGGTGTGTGTCGGAGAGTGGAGGATGCACCGGTGGAGGATGTGTTGTTAGCAGTAAGAGAGCAGGTTGGGGTGTTCCTGAGAACTGCTTCCTCGACACGCTAATTGAAAGTGAAATATGTGTGAAAGGAGTCAGCTGCACCTGCGGCCCGACCCGCTCGGCATCGCAGACATGCCTCCGTTCATAAAAAAATGAAGTGATAATGAAGGAGTTGGCTCATTACAAGAAGTTTGTCACCTCCATGAAAATGATTCCTCTTGAATGCAAGAACTCAGCAGTGAAACGTGGCGTGTCCTTTTTTCACGCACGGGTTTTTATGTTTCTAAATAATCGAGAAGAGACCCTGGAGTTTCAAGAATAAAAACAGCAAGAGCAGCTATAGTGCGTCACGTGTGAGGATATCGGACACAAAACGTTTGGCTGTCTGCACAGAGCTGTGCTGCAGGAGGGGAGCTCCGGGAGAGATACGGACAAGTTCCAGCAGCATCACAGGGACAATCAGCGAGAGAGTGTCAAGGGACTGGAGCCCAGAGTGAATGTATCACAGAGTAATTCTAACAATGATTCTAACACTGTAACCGACGCTAATGCTAACACTCATGCTAATCATAACGCTACTGAAATTAACATCACAGACAGATTCTAACACTGTAACCGACGCTAATGCTAACACTCATGCTAATCGTAATGCTACAGAAATTAACATCACAGACACCGGAGATAGTGTTAGTGCTAAACCTGATGCTACTGCACATGTTAGTGCTAGCAGCTGTTTTTTTAATAAGTCTCTCTCTCTGTCTCTCTCTGTCTCTCTCTCATCATTTTCCTTTCTTTTCTCCCTTCCTTTCCCTTTCTGCTTTTTTCCTCTTCACTCATTCTCTTTCTCACCCCTTTCATTCTCTCTCTCTCTCTTAATTCCTCTTTCTTTCTTTCTTTTCCATTTCTCTTTCACTCTCATTTCCCTTTCGCTCTCTGAACACGACTGTTCCTGTATTTACCTTCCTCCCTTACTCTGCCTACGTTTTTCTATTTATTCATGCTTTTCTCTTCCTTTTCGCATCCTTTCTCTCTCTTTCGTTTCTCCTCTATTCTTCCTCCTTCTGCTTTTCTCCACTCCTCCCTTTCTCCACAATTTTCCTTTCTTTTCTTCCACCCCCCCCACACTTCTTTTCTCCCTCTCTTTCATTCTCCCTCTTCCATTTCCCTTGTTTCCTGTCGTTGACTTCCCCTTGCTCATTTTCTTGCTCTGTTTTTCTTTCATTTATATTTCTTATCATAAAAAAATGTTAAAATCTCAAGAAGGCACCTGTGTTCATTTCAAAGACTTTCTTGGAAAATGTCAAAGAAAAGCCGTAGATGTAAATTAAAAAGGAAAACAAAAGCAGGTGTGTTTGATGCTGCAGTTGAAAGGAAAAACTGAATCCCGAAGGAAATCTGGATGGCCAGCTTGCCTCGCGTCTGAATAAAGGAAATAAGAGATAAGAAATAATAGCGTTTTAAGTTATCCATTGTCTGAATTAAGCAAAACTTGCAAAACTCCTGCAGGCTTTGACCAAAAAAAAAAAAAAAAAAAAAAAAAAACTTTCTGAAATCTGAGAAACCTAAAGCCCACTCAGGAGACGCCTCTCAGGTGGATCTGCATGTACAGACACCCTGACACCGGCATCTTAAGGGCACAGTTGCCTTGAGAAACCTGGAGGGCACAGAATGGCAGAGCAGAGAAGCACTGAGGTCCCTGCACACCGCCGTGGGGTGATGGATTGCAGGGCCATTACACTTCAATTAGACGTCATTTGATTCTTCTACCAGCACAAGCACTTCTGTCATTACACAGCCAATTGCACAGATGATGGCCGTGATATGAAATGAGTACCGATGAAGGAGATGAGTCCACACTGTTCTTGTCCTTTGGAAAAAAAACGAGAGATGAGGACTCGATTGCGTCTGCATATATCTGTTTGGAGGAATACACTACCTGTGCATACATTGCCATCTCTACATCTCTAAAACAAGTTAACACCAGGCTTGTTGAGCCAGAGGGAAGCGAGGGCCATAACATGAATCAAAGAGGCCATTTTGATGCAAATGTACTGAAAAATACAGAAAAAGGAGCTTAGCATCCAGGTGAGTAAAACTGACTAAGATTGCTAAATGAGATTTTTTCAGTATTTTCCCTGTTGCAATCAAAATGAAAGAAAAATACAAGTTCCATTACAGTGTCCAGACAACTATAAAGCACATCATTGTTCAATTCAATCCATTTCTTTTCATTTTCAACTGTTTTTGGGAAGTGCAAAGCTTTAGCTTATTCATATGAGATCATCCACGACAGCAGAAAGTCAGTCACAAGTTCAGAAGCTGCAATCCGGTAGTCTGACATCTGACATCTGACATCTGAAATTATATAGAAAGAAGATAAAGACACTAAACATATGTCAAGTATCATATACAGCGTGACTATTCCGATACTTATTTACATGCAAATGAGATGTTCAACACAGTTTTAGGCTTTTAAAACAATAGATATGACATTAATATGAGTAAAATATCTGTTGTATTTCTTTTGCTGTGCTTGTGTATCATCATTTCAGATTCGTATTGTGGTTAGAGTTAATAAAGAAGAGGTACATTAAATATTATCATTAGTCCCTGATGTAATGCTAATATGGATCACTACTGTACTTTTCAAAAAGTGGCAAGAGGGCGGCGGTAATGGAGGACAAAATGGTGGCTTAAACAAATCACCAGGATTCTTCAGCTGCTGCAATTTCAGCATATTTTAATCAGCCAAAATTTATTTCTGTATATGTTGATCTGATTTTTCTTCATTATATATTTTGTGAAAACAAAACGTTCCAGAAATCTCAACCTGATAAATGTTCAAATTGAAATATACTTCACTGGGCATATTTTATTTTATTTTATTATTTTATTTTATTTTATTTTATTTTATTTTATTTTATTTTATTTTATTTTTTTTTAATTTTTTTTTTTTTTATTTTATTTTATTTTATTTTATTTTATTTTATTTTATTTTACATAAAAATAAATAAATGTCTTTTAGTGTGTTCCAAGAAAAATGAAACTGATATAAGTAAGCTGTTCCCTTGTTTCCTCATTTCCATTAATAAATAAATAAATAAATAAATAAATAAATAAATAAATATGAACATATTGTACAGGAACCAGCACAAACCTAATTTCTCTCTCTTTTTCTTTTCTCTTTGTCTTGTTATCGCTTTGCAAATTAGTGCTACGTAAATTAAGTGTTTTTTTTTTTTTTCTGGTGAGAGATGAAATTTTACATTTTCTTTTAACAATCATTATAATTTTCAAGCACTTATTTATTGTATTTTATCTTTACACCAAGACCAAATTACAAGGAATTATACGTGCACTCATAAAGCTTCATGACTATAGGTTTCATAAAAATGCTTCCATTGCTCAGTTACTTAATCCTGATGCAACTTTACCACATGTGCAATGTCAGTGTCCAATGAATGAGCATTTCATTCTCAGGATTTGTCCTGAACTTAAAAGAAGCGATTTACGCTAAACAAATATCAAATAATTTTTGACTAAAGCTCTATAACAATATATAAACTCATTCACATAATCATAAAACATGCTTGTTTTATGTGGTTTGTCCAGAATAACCTCAGATAACAGGCTAGTTACCATGGCGATAGGCATCGCTGGGCTTCTCCATGCTCTCTGCTGTGAAGCTCTGGATATTATGATCAGAGCACTTATCTATAAATAGTCAATAACATCCTTGAGACTTATCCATTTTTGTAGGATATTTGGAGGTTGTTTATCATTTCGCAGAGACTTCCATTCAGCAGTTACTGTCTCCCTTTGCTGCTTTCTAACCGTACCTTTTTTTTTTTTGTCTTAGACCTTACAAGAATCTGCAGCATGGTGATGTCGATGATGTCTGGGTTCATGATGAAATTTTTATTTAGTAACACTTCCCATGAGCCCTGGATTCATAATGCTGTGTTTATATCCTGTGTAGCAAACAAAAACTTTTATAACATTTTATAAAGCATAAGTATATGCTAGATCACATAATGTATCATAAGCTTTATGTCATGCTATATAAAACCAGAGTCTTTGTTATAATGCATTATAACATCCATGTCTAGAATGTTGTTACAATCATTCATATTATGATGTGTTTTCTGACTCAATGATGTGAAGTCATATGCTGGTGGTTTATTAACATAACATTTATACCGGATTATGCCAGGCTTTATAATGTATCCTGTATGCCTTATAATACCAGAGACTTTATTTTATTATAATGTATTATGTAATCTAATGTTAAGAAGACATACGCACAAGTGTTGTGCGTGGGCTGTAAACTATGATTATTTCTACAGGGTTCTGTCATGCTACATAAAACCTGAGCTTGTGTCATACTGCATCAGAACGTTAGTGTCTGCAATGTTGTTGTAAACAGATATTATAATGTGTCCTATGACATTGTGAAGTCATATGCTGATGCTTTATAATATGTGATACTTGTGACTGAGCATTTATACAGACTTATGTCAGGCATTATAATGCATTATGTATGATTTATAGTAGCAGAGCCTTTGCTTTTACAACATTAGTGCTTACAGTGTTGTTATAAACAGACATTATAAAGTATGATGTAACCTAATGATATAATTTCATACGCTGGTGCTTTATAATGTGTGATACTTGTGACTGAGCATTCATACAGACCTGTGCCAGGCATTATGATGCATTATGTATGATTTACAGTAGCATTGATTTATTATATGATTATATTATTTATTATAACATTAGTTTCTACAGTGTTGTTATAAACAGATATTATAATGCATTATGTAATCTAATGAAATGAATTCATGGTAACGATGGTTTATAAAGTACTATACTGGCTATAACTATGAGCATTATACAGGATTATGTCACGCTATGTAAAACCTAAGCTTTTGTTATAGTGCAATGCAATATTTGCATGGAACACTGTAATGCATTATAATGTATTATGTAACGTAATATTATGAAGTTATATGTTAATGGTTTATAAAGTGGTTTGCGTGCAACTATGAGCATTTATACAGGATTATGTCAGGCATTATTAAGGATTGATGTATTCTATTTAGATGTAGAATAGTGATATTCAGTAAAAGTGGAAGGCAAATAAATGAAATTAAAAAGGTTGCGGTATTGCAGAACACAGGAAGTGGCAGATCCACCCTGAAGTGAGATGCCTCGTTCAGAGAGAGTGGCTGTCAGTAACACAAACATTTCATTACCAACTCTGTGGCAGTCCGACGCGATTCTTTCACAGAAATCACAGGACTGGCCACTAATCGTGCTGAGCCTGCACTGTTTCAGGCGCCGTGAGGTATCGTACAGGAAATGAGTCTCTTATGTTGGTATCCGAGTGAAAACCCTGTCTAAGAACATGTTAACCAGATTTATGCATAGTCTAATAATATCCTTTTCTACTCTGTTTGTTGTTTCTCATCTCTACAGTGATGAAACATTCGGCAGGTTGCATCAAAGCTTGCGCCCAGAGCTTGCTAAGAGCACGCCTGTGGCTATACTGGCACTATAAATAATGAAATCCTCCTCATTACAAAATTACACTTAGATTTCTGTGTGTTTCCAAACTTTAATGTGTGTTTTTACATATGCATGTATAGATACGGTAAATACGAGTCTGAGTAAGGCAACGATTAGTACGCTAAAATGGTAGATAAATGAGGAAATAATAAAATAATGTGGTAAAACAGTTAATGATAACACTTATGCCACAGCATTGTTGAATAACCGCAGCTCAGACAGTAGTGCTGGTGGTTTGTATTAATGCGGTTGTTCTGCTACGTAACCATGGTACGTGTCAGGTACATTTGGTTGTTCTGATACATACCATGGTACGTAGCAGGTGTATAGTGGATGTGTCACATAATCTAGGGCTAATAATAAATTACTAAAAAATGTGCTGTTGATTAAAAAAAGAAAAAAAATATACATGGAATTGTAGATATGGTAAAGCTTAATGTGAGGAGATGTCTATGCAACAATTATGGAAGGAGTCTCCAGTGCCAGTGCTTTGTAAGATTTCCACCAATGGAAAGTACTTTGTACTTTCTGGTTTCTCAGTAACATGACGATTTTTTTGTATTTTTAACTTCTAGAGAAAGAAGAAAGTGAGAGAACAACTTTTTGTAACTTGTGGCCAAGTATGGTGACCCGTACTCGGAATTTGTGCTCTGCATTTAACCCATCCAAGTGCACACGCACAGTAGTGAACACACACACACACACACACACACCATGAACACACACCCGGAGCGGTGGGCAGCCTTTTTTGCTGCTGCACCCGGGGAGCAGTAGTCCGACTCTCTAACCATTAGGCCACAACTTGCCCCCAGATATATATATAATATTATATTATAACATAATAAAGTGATTAATTTGTCTAGAGGTTGTAGCACAAAATTAAACATAACTACAGTGAAGAGAAGTAAGTATTCAGTATTAAGGTATTTGTTTTTGTTTTATATATCTATATATAAAAACACAATCTTTTCTTTTGACTTTGTACTTATAAATATGAACAAAAAGGTATTCAGAAGCTTTTAAAGATTTAAAAAGAAATAGAAAAAGTGTTCTGATACCACAAATTACCAACATTAATAATTAGCTGCAAGGCTGGTGTTGGCAATTACAGCTTTGAGATGTCTACAGTACGAATTTGCAGCATTGTGGTTCAGTCTTGGCCCATTCCTTCTGGCAACTCGTTTTCATTTCTCCAAGGCTACAAGGCTACCTCTGATGGACTCAAATTCCTTTAGAAATTAAGCCAGGAGACTGGGTAGACCACCTTCACCTTCTCTTTTAGAAACCTGTCATTAGTGATTTTCTCTGTATGTTTAGAGTCCTTGTCTTGTTAAAATAAATCCACAGATTCACCTCCAGTATGCCCTGGTATATCGCCCCAGTCGTGGTTCCTTAGATAACGTGTAATACCCCAGTACGGTTTGCAGAGCAGCAGCCCCATATCATGATGTTCCCACCTCCACAGTTCACTGTGAGTATGGACTTGAGAGAATGGAATCATATACGCAACTCTTCTTTCTCCAGATGAGCTGAATTCGATTTGTCTGAATGCTCGTGTGCAAGTTTTAAAACTCAGAGGAGTTTTGTGTAGGGTGTAGGAACAGATGATTGCAGTGCAGCTTATTGTTCTCTGTAGAACTGTCGTTCCTGCTGCTTTCGGGTCGTCCTGCAACTCTTTTTCGAGTGACTGCTGGCTTCTCTCCTACCTTCCTCACCATTAGTCTGAGAGCATGTTGCGAAATCATGCATATCACACCTTCTAGGAATGATTAGTTGTGGCTCCGTGAACTTTCCACCTGCACATCACTGAACTGATTGTTCGAGTGCTAAGCAATGTTGTTCCTGAGAACTTTAGGAGGCCCCTTCACCTTCACTGTGATTGCTACTTGTTGTGTAAAATCTTCCCAATCATTGGCAAAGTCTTTTATTATGACACCAGGCGCAATAGCATAGCAATTACGCTTTTGAACATATCCTTGTTTATGCTTACGGATACATACTTTTTCTTCGTCTTTACAAGTACAAACTCAAAAGACTATGTGTGTAATTTTGAAATGGATGTGGGGTTATTTCCTATTTTTCCCTGATTATGTGATGATGGTACATGATTTAATCATTTAAGATCAATTCAGTGTGGTTTTTGCTTACTCCTGATGCATACATGTCTGTCCTTTGTTCACTCATAATGTACACTTATCTGTTTCTTTGGGTCACGATGTTTTCGCCCTTGATTATGTTTTCCTCTTATTAGCCTTGCGTATTATCTATGTGGTCTTGAGTGTGTCCTTTATACCTATGCCTATAATTAGTACAAATACCGCCTATGCATTAGTACAAAATTTGACTGTGTCAAAAATTTGTTCAGTGTTTTGATCATCCAGAAAAGATTTACAACTTGGATATATGCACTGGAAGTATATTAAATAACAACAACTTTTTAAAAAAGTTGTTTCCCCTCCACGTATACAGAACGCGTATATATAAAATTACAACATCAGTCCTTTTTTTCTCCTCCGTATATGTTCATAAAGGTTGTGTGGCTATAGCAAATGAATCATTTCACCTGTTGGCAATAGCAAATGAAATATGTATTATATAACCAGAGACCATATAGCTGGGTAGCTTTATTCTTTCTGTTTTGACTTAGCTATCACATAATAAATTAGAAAACAAGAGTTCTAATCAAGGTACTTCCTGATTTATGATGGATCATTCAATAAGTTTTCATAAAAACTTAACTAGTATTTAACTTGACAGCCTGAACTAGTCATTGCTCTTGTTTTTGTTATACTTATAGGTGTGTGTGCTAGACACAAACTCATAATATAGTCCAGAAGTGTATCTGAGTAGGATTTTGTGGTTGGACCCACGTGAAATATTTTACGACAATTTAAATTTATTGGTTGGTGGTTAACGTAACACACATACTGATTATACATGTGTCAAATAACATGGTCTGCACACTAAATGTGATATAATAATGTTCATCAAAGGTCAGCAGTCATCATTATGGTTCTATATATGACCAAATGATTAATCACATTTGGTTAATAGCTGCTGTAGTGAGAAACAGGATTAGCCAATCAGGATCGTGCATTTTCCTGCATCTGTTTGAAAGATGCTAGCCAGATGGCTTCACTCTGAGCTCCGGGATATCGACGTGACAGCTGATGAAGTGCTGGAGTTTTACTACGGGAGAAGAAAAAGAAGAGTAGATCTGCTTTTATGAGATAAGACATCATTTACCCACTATTAGCATGATAGCATTTTAATCATTTTGAGTGGAAATGTCATAAAGGCATTTCATTTCCTGACGTTATTAATAAGGCAAGATTGGTTGATGGTAGATTATGTGTTAAGTCAATAAATGAGAAATTCCGAATGCCACTTATACTGCCATCTACATCCACCCGCAAATTCCTGAACATGTCGTGTATATCAATTTATTAACCCACCTGATTTTATTTAGCATATTTCCTCAGCCCTCTGAAATAAATTCCTGGCTCCGCTACTGATACGTCCTTCAGCAATAGCATTTGCAATAATAATAAAAAGCATTGCTTTATGCTAAAGCACAAGTTTGACCCATAACCATATCTTCTTCATCAGCAGCTAGGCTGGTCAGTGTTCTATGTAGAGAAGCTACAAGATAAGGATTTGAAATGAAATGGCAAAAAATCTGAACAAATGTTCCTGGGACTGATTTACTTAGGTCAATTATCATGCTAATACCAATATTACACCAACTGTTTCTCAAGATGTGCAGTAAACCAGTCAAAGACCCTTAATTCCACTTCATTGGACGGTCACACAGAAAATGATTTAATTTATAGATCAAATATCCATTTGTCCCTGTTGTGCCATTTATTCATCCAGGAGAGAGAGAGGGAATGAAAAATACTAGCTGACCACTGCCAAGTGACAGATTGCCTCCAGGTATCCAAACATATCTCGAGAATTTTGTTGTCTAACCAGTAAAGCTTTGTCAATGAACCATAATTGCAGGTGCTTTACGTCAAATTTGGCTACACCACAAAGATATTCAGTGCAGCAATTCTTCACAATCCGGTGACAAAAAAACACAAACTCTGTTGACTAGAGCACTATAAAAGCAACCAAGAGTACAAATGTACGCACACACACAAATGTATGCACACACAGAGACACACACACACACACACAAGCAACAAAAACATTATTATGCATCATACTAACACCAGAGCTATTATTATTACAACATTACAGTGCTGTTAATGTTATGAAGGCATGTGGTTTATGAAGTGTTACGCATGTAATAACAAACCTTGAACTATAACATCCATGTCTATGTTGTAAATGTTGTAAACGTTGTTATAAACATATATTATAATGCATTATGTAGCCTGTTGTTATATAAGTTATGTGCTGATATTACACTGTCTTATGTATCATTATGAAGTCATATTCCTGATGAACATTTGTAAAGTGTTATACCATGCATTATATAATCTAATGATATAGTGCCTTACAACATTCATGTCTATGATTTTGCTATAAACATATACGAAATTGCGTTATAAATGCGTCATTATGAAACGATATGCTAGTGATATTATTTGACTCAGCATTATAGATGTCATATGCTGATGCTTTATAACATGAGGCATGTGACTGAGCGTTTATGCAAGCTTATGTCAGGCATTGTAAGGTATTATGTATGATACCAAAGGCTACCAAAGGCTTTGTTATTACAACATTAGTGTTGTTATAAACAGATATTATAATATATAATGTAATGTGCAATGTAATGTAACCTAATGTTAGGAACTCATATTCACAAACCTTCATTAAGGCTTATGTAATGTTATATAATGTATTATGTATGATTTATAATTCCAAAACCTATGTTTATATAACATTAGCATATATAATGTTGCTATAAAGCCTTATGTAATCTAATGTTATGAGATCAAAGTCAAAAGTTTAATGTAATGTCAAAAAAATATAATGCTATATAATGTATTATAGATTATTTATAATACCAGAGCCTTGGTTATTACAGCATTAGTCCTACAATGCTGTTATAATGCATTATGTCACCTAATATTATGAACCCACATGCTGATGGTTTATGAACTGTTACGCTTGTAAATAAGAAAATTTCTAAAGCCTTATGTCATGTTATATAATGTATTATAAAATACGTATAATTACTTATACCAGAGCCTTGGTTATTATAAAAATAAATGCTACAATGCTGTTAGAATGCATTATGCAACCTAATGTTATGAAGTCATATGCTAAAGTTAAAAAAAAAAAAAAATGTTTCAAGAAGTTAAAAGAGATCTGGGGAAAATGAATTAAAAATATTAATTGTGGAGTAAAATGAGCTGTTAATGCAGCTAATTCCGCTGCATGTACACAGTGTAAAGCAGTATAAGAAAGCTTTGACCAGCTGTTTGTGCATAATCCACTCAATGATCAACTCCTGAGACAGAAGTCTTTCTGATTAGACCTCTGGATTACTAGAGAGTTGATTGGTCCCTGCGAGAGTTCCTCGTTGAGATGAAGGAGCGCAGAAGAAACTCTTCGATTGCTCTCTGTAAACCCACTAATAGCGTGAAAGGATCAGAAATAGCCTGCAGCAGAATGGTGAAACTGTGGGAGGATGAGGGGGTGGTACAGCACCGGCTTTCTGGCGTGCTCTCTTCCTTTTGTCTTCTCACTTTCTTTTTTAAACTACATCAGTGCGATCTGTAGGCGAGCGACGGTTATTTACAGGAATGGTACTATTGAACTCTCACTATGTTTCAACAGTAATTTTTATTTTTTTTAAAAAAAGCGGATTCTCTTACAATGTGCAAGGTTAGGTTATAGCTATAGGAGAACTGAAGCTTTCATTTATTTATTCACTTTATGCCTTTGACACAGATGGATGTACATTCTCTCACACTGTCTCCTCTAAACGGTCTAACTCCCTGAGATAAAACAAAGAAGCGTAAGTGAGTAATTCAGGCTTTAAAAGAGAGAAATGTTTAGCATTATTACCTACCAAAACACGCAGCTGTTATGAAATGTAATCTCTTAGATATTAAATATGACATGAATGTGTTCATAGCTCATTATAAATGTGACCTTCAGAGAGTGGTAAAACTTTCTATGTAGGCCATATGTATAAAGACCTAAGAATACATTCATTACCCCCTATAATGCATTTATAAGGCATTTTTCACAGTGTAATAATTATTTATGAAAAGGCAACGCAGGTTATAGCAATGTTTATAATGCATTTATAAATTGTTAACAGAATGCATTATAAGCACTGTGTCAGTACCAAAGAAATTCTGCCCCCAGATTATAACTGCTCGGTTTCTTTGGTAATGGTGTTATAATATGTTATTAGCACTAGTTTAAATTCATAATGTTAACAGTTCATAGTGCATAATAAACTTTGCTGTAATGCAGGATAAAACGCTTCCTGAAGAGAAAAGAACGAACAGATTTGACAAACGATGCCTGCTGTAATGTAATTCATTGGTAAGCTTGTAAACTGAATAATAGCCGTTCAATTTCTTAGGATTTTTCAGCATCATAAGTAGGTAATGGAAAGTCAGGTGTTCCGAGACATTTTGGACAAACAGCCTCAAACAGACATTATGAATTTTCTGCAGCCCCAAATCATGACCACCCCGCTTTATTTTTATTTAATTTCACATTGACAATTTACGACCTGTAAATCAATATTCATAGTTTTTGTGTTTTCTCGACTTCTGTTGTTCCACAGAGTCTCTCGATGTTGTCGAGGAAATAGCTGAGGTAGACGCACGGAGAAATTTGTCTATTTTTGTTGCTAAACTCCTACACTACCGTAGTGCAGGATTGTAGTCAGGATCCCAAGTAAGACTAAAATGTTCGAATATGAATCCCAGTAATATTTCAAAACAGCAGCTTGAAAGCTGTGTCCTCATAGTTAGAATGATATTTGTAATATTAATTTGTATAAAATAAATGAATAAAAACAAAGCTTTGAGTTTCTCACACAAGCCCATTTGTAAATCAAGGCACCCCGAGTTTGGGAAACCCTGACGTAGGCCCTCTGAATTATAAATTATAATTATAAATCCATATCATTATAAATTGTAATGATAAAATATGCCTTAAAATAGTCATACTGGGCCTGAATAAAAAAAGATTTATGAAGAATGAATAAACAAATAAACAATGAACATATGCCCACTCTGTCCAAGTTGCATCAAGCATATATTCAGCCATAGATTGTCCCATTTTTAAGTTTTTGTTGTTGTTGTTTTGTTTAAAAAAAAAAAAAAACCAACCTAGAGATACTCGAACCATTCCTGAAAAGTTATCACTAATTCAATCAGATCTTTTGTGCTATAATGCACACATTTAAAGACACTCAAAATTATTTCATATTTATACAAATCTGTTTAAAGTGTGTTAATAATAATTCATAAAATTAAAAAAAATTTGTAGAATTTTTTTTCTTTTTTTTTTTTTTGTGGTTTGTCTAACTTGAGCTCGGAGTGACAAAGTTAGAAGCCTAAAATTAAAAGGTGCACTGATATTCCTGCTCAATGTTTTATTATATTTACTATATTTGTAATGTTTTTAGCGGTAATAATCTTCACATCCACCAGTCAAGAACTCAAACCTGCAGTACTTTCTACAGACCTTCTAGCACCTCACTGCTATTTTCACCAAGTAGCACTAAAACGACTGAATCAATACAAAAGCTGGCCATAAATGCAGACCACACACACAACCATCAGCATGAAATTGCCAAAATTCCTAGAAAATCATTACTCTAGCCATGTATTAGCTGCTAATGGATGTCTTTTTTATTTTGATCCAGCTGTTATTGAATGGTTCCAGCGATCACAACCTTGTCATTTGTCTGTTACTAAAGTCTTGTGATGGTCCATCCAGATTACTCATTATCTGATCCGGTGTAAAATCCAGCTCCGCAACATGCAAACACCATCGGACACTTTAATAAGGTCCACACTGAGGTGACAGAACAATTTTTACATGATAATAAATGATATGCGTAAGGAATAAAACATGATAATAATCAACTTCTGAACAGATAACATAATGAATTATGCTATCTGTTTATAACAGCACTGTAGATGTTTGAATGCATTATTACAATGGCTTTGGAGTTATATAGCATGACATAAGCCTGTGTAAATGTTTACTGCTACATGCATATCAGTTTAGAAACCATCAGCATATGACTTCATAACATTAGGTTACGTAATGCATTATAGTGTCTGTTTGAGCACACTAACGTAATAACAAAGGCTCTACTATTATAAATCATACATACTGTAATACATGATAATGTCTGGTATAAGCCTGTATAAATGCCCATTCATTAATGTCACTTCGTAATGTCAGGTTACATAGCACATTACATAGGACATTACAATATCTGTCTGTAACAACATTGTAGACATGAATGTTATAATGCATTACAACACAGGCACACAGTTTATATAGTACAACAAAAGTCCACGTAAATGGTTCCTGTTGAATACATAACAGTTAAAGATTACATAAGGCATTATATTTGTTTATAACAACACTGTAGACACAAATGTTGTAAAGCACGATAGCAAGACTTTAGCACTGAACTTCATAAAGCATCAGCATATGATGTTATAGTGTCAGACATGATACCACATTATAACCTGTGTTTATAAAACCATGTCATGTGGACATGGACGTTATAATGCGTTATAGCAAAGGCACGACATATAAAGCCTGTACAAATGTTTCATGTAAAGTAATGTTACAAACATAATGCTTTATAAACCAATATACTTTATAAATCATACATGATACATTATAATACCTGACATGCTGTATGTAAGTAATAAAATATTGTTTCCGGTAGAAACAGATGTGAGTGAGACAGCCAAAGTTTGCTGAAGATCTGTGACCGGTTCTCGGAAAAGAACCATGGCAAAGCTGATTTCTTCATAAAATCGCATGACAGTGACCCTGACTGAACTGATCACACAAAATATTGACCGGAGTTAGTTTTGTGTAGAATGTGTTTGATTTATTTGCTGTATATTATTTTGAAAGCATCGTAACTTTACTTTTTAAAAATATTGTATTTAGCCACACTTACCTTTAACATGAGAAAGCCTATATCTCGTGAAGAGGAGAAATTGTGCAATGATTAACCCATAATAAAGAGATAAACAATATTAATCCCATGAATTAAAAAGTATAAAACTGTTAGCTAACGCACGTAATAAAATGATCGACAGTGGGTGAGTGCAAACATTTCATTATCTCATTAATCTAAGCCCTTACCTTGGGTGTGTATTCATACCAATATAATTGTATGTTTAGTTAGATTCGTGCATAAATGTAATATTTAAACTTTAATATATTTTCTAATTTCTGATGCTTTTATTTTGAGAGGATGACTGAAGGAAATCACGATGATGATCAATTGTATTGCTAATACTGTGATTTATTTACAGGTGTGTATTTTTTTTTTATTTATTTGCACACGTGATGGCATGTTGTAATTGGAATCGTTTCTGTGTTTAATACATTAAACTAGCTGCTGCATTATAATTGCACTGTTTAAATGTGTCAAATTTAAGGGTTAAAACCCAACAGTGGAGAAATGAGATCATTATGCCCAGCTTCACGACACATTAGACACTTCAGTAAAACATCTCTTAGGGATAAACCATCAAAAATCAATAGCCTCATCAATACAGATCTAATCTACATTATTTGTTCTTAGCAGTGTTGAGAAAAGCTGTCAGAAAGAATAATCTATCACTTATAGAAACTGAATTAGACCGAATCCATTTTTATAGCAATCCAATCTGTTTCGTGATGACAGTATGAAATGGCGTAGTGGATACGGGTTCAGAGTCAATACAAGACCGTGATTCATTGCCTCTCGGCCCTTAGCATGGGTTACCGCTGCAGTATGGCAATTACAACTCAAGTGGATTAAACATCGTTTAAAACCACAGTGAGTATTTGGCTCCCAACAGGTTAACTGAGCTCTAAAATACAGAGTTATAAAGGCTAACTCATGGACATTTTTGTGGGCTGATTTGCATTGCTCATCTTTACTCACTGAGCACAAAGAATATATTTTTTCAGTTACTTTATTACATTTTTATTCCTTGAATTTATTTTTTCAATTTAATTCTCTTCAAAGATTTTCTAGCAGGCAGTGAATCTGTGTTGCTCTTTTGGCCGCAAATCCCACGTTTCCGGATAGCGGCACCCAATGATACGGCCCTGACCCTAATCATTTCTGTGTCCACCGAAGCAGAGGCACTTAGGGAGTATTATCTGGGTGCGATGTGTATCAAATTGTAGACACGAAAAACCACATTTGCAGAACAGGCTTTTCAGATACTGATGAAATGTGATAAAGTCCAGTACTGGTTTACACACCGTACACTACAGACTCTGTGAGTTGTTTATTATAAGAAAAACAATTCATTTTTGACATGAAGCTTTCTCTTAGGTGGTATTTATTTATCATTTACGGAAGGAGTCTCCAGTGTCAGTGCTTTGTAACAGTTAGGAGTAAAGCTGTAAGTTTTCCAAAAGTCGTGATGATGGACGGTACTGAGCTTTCTGGTTCCTTGGTAGCAAGCTGCATTTTTTTTTTTTTTTAATTAGTCATATTAGCTTCAAGAGGAAGTAAGAGAAAAACCGTTTGTAGTTGTGTTATGTAACTATAAATGGTAAAAAAGTACAATGTGTCATTCTTTAATAAAATAAAACATTCGAATCACTGGCAAATTGGTGTAGTATAAGAGGAATAAATCACTTCAGGAACACTAACCCAAGGGAAAATAATCAACTTCAGGATGTTAACTGTATCTCTGCTTCGTCACACCAATCTTGTGATTGATTATGACTCGTCGTCTTTTATTCTTAATATTGCTCTTTTCCACTGACATGCAAATACAGAAAACATAAATATTTAAGACAGAATGTATAAATTCAATTAATAAATTAATGCGTGTCATTTTTTTGCATAGCATATCCAGTATGATTGGTCGTACCATGTTGATTACTTTAACAGCTTTAGGCCAGCCTATATATATATATATATATATATATATATATATATATATATATATATTCATTTGTTATCATTTTTATAGTGACAACTAATTTAAAGTCATAATTATTTCATGAAGGCCAGCAATAACAAAATTGTTCATCTTTACCAAACAATCATTTTTGACAAGTTGCATTTATGGAAGGAGACGCCAGCGTCAGCACATTCAGAACTGATATACCAGTTGTTTTCAAAACATTTATGTTAAAAAAAGAGCATTAACATTTTCATATGGTTCATACCATGTCTACATTCAGCCTAGTGTACATTGTCATGCTAGTGAACAGATTATACATGACAGTAATGTAAACATATTTTTTTTTTAATTCATGATGGCAATCAAAGTGAAAATATCAAGAGGATGAACCACATTCTAAGCAATCTGACAAAACATCTTAAGGGTGTTTAAACTGTAGCTTCAATAGAGAGTATGACGGGTGAACTGAGTGTTCAGAGCAGTATTAGCCAAGGTGGTCATCAAAAATGAGTACCATGAACTGCGAATACACAGAGGTGTTTACAAGCTTCGTGCAGTGAGGAAAAGTGAGCAAATTACATGCCAGAGAGCAGTTCAGTTCAGCGAGCACTGTGCACTGAGACATGCACACTTCCTTTCACCAGGGTCTACACGTGGAGTCAAGCTAGAATTCCCAGCACTTTTTGCTCATTTTTATTGACCACGGTTCCTGATACAGGTCTGTGATCAGGTTGGCTGTCCTCATGCTCTATATTAAAGATATTATTAAAATAACATAACAGTTTAAACATAAAATTCAGCATGAGGAGTTCACTGTTATCAGCACATGAGTGCAACCAACATAAACAGAGCTAAATAAAACGTTCCATGATGCCCCTGATATCAGTATGGGTATAACAGAGTACCAGAAAACATGTACTCATACTCATCTGAAAAAAAAAGACAAAAAGGAGAAACTCTATAAGGCAAGAGTGCTTCTGTCCTAACACCTAAAACTACAGTTCATTTTAAATGGCCGATTTCTTCAGGCATTCGTGACACCACGTGGACCTCTTACCATCCAGCCCTCTGAGTGTAAGTCCCTCAGAGAGCCAGACAGAAAGAGCAAGAAAGTGAGAAAGCTAGAAAGTCAGGAAGAAAAAGAAAGGGCCATGATGGTATATAGGGTATCTTCCATGCAGCAGAAGGGCATAAGTTATTCAAATACAGACCTGGTCATGTCTCTCTAGGCACTCTGTTGAGACAGAAAAGACTTATGTCGAGTCCCGGCTCGGTGACAGATAATCAGTTGCAATGTCACCTACTCCCTCTCCGTCTCCCATCACCTCTCAGTGCTCTGCTCTTCTGTTTTCTTCCTCTCTTTCTTCCACACTCAGCACTTATTCTACTTGTCATCAAAACACATTTTGAGTGCCGTGGTTAACAACACCCCTTGGGCTGCCGTGACAATACAATCAAGGTAGGATGTATTTTGCAGGCTATAAGAATTAGGAGGGAAAGTGTGTTGACTCCTGTGCTGAGTCAACGGCTCTGCAAATCTGCTGAATCAAGACTGGGGAAAAAAAAGTTTGCACTTCATATTTACATATGCTCAATGCCATCATCACTGTTTTTGTTTAGATTACCTGCGGCAGTTTGAAATGAGCGTCTTTAGCAGTTTGAAATGTATTTCTTCTGCAATAGTTCTGGTAAGGAAAGTAAAGTAGTTGCAAAATAGTATATTTTAGCATAGTTTATTTTACTGCAACTATTATTTAACCCTTTCTAGCAGTACACTGGTGTTCCATTCCACTGGCGGAATGGAAATCGACTTACAATCGACTTTCAATCAGTATAAACAAATGGATTATTTTATCACCGCAAGTCTGTTATAAGATTAGTCAGAACACTGTTGGGCTTCTGTGTGTAAAGTTCTATGACTCTGTGGGCAGTGGTAGCTCAGTGGATATGATGTTGGCCTTCTGATTGGAAGGATGTGAGTTCAAATCCCAGCGCTCCCAAGCTCCTGGGCCCTTGAGCAAGGCCCTTAACTGCTCAGATGTATGAATGAGATGAACTGTAAGTCACTCAGGATAAGTGTGTCTACCAAATGCCATAAATGGCTGTGTTTAGCTGCTGGTGAGCAGGGTGATGTGAAAGGGGAGGGTTGTGAGCCCCCTTCTGGGCAAACAATTCACACTTCTCCACAATACCATTGGTACAGAGATAAAATAGACAGCACAACTAAAGTGTTTTTGATAGTAAAACACTGTATACAACTACTACATACATTTATAACATGCAAACCTAGTAGGCTAGGTAAAAAATGAAATACTTATGAAAAACTGCAGATTCTTAAAGCCGTACGTGTCTATTTTCATACGAGCCATGAACCACTACTGTGGAGTGTGACATCACAAATAAATTCAATGCTGAACCCGGGCATCCCAAACCAGGTGGAAATTCAATTTTTTGCTTCTAGTAAGAAGAAGTAATAGCTATATACCAAGTAGTACAAGGCACACATGATACATACACTATATGGCCAAATGTTTGTGGAAGCCTGACCATCACACCCATATGTGGTTCTTCCCCAAACTGTTGCCACAAAGTTGGAAGCACAGAATTGTCTAGGATGTCTTTGTATGCTGTAGCATTGCAATTTATTCACTGGAACTAAGAGGCCCAAACCTGTTCCAGCATGACAATGCCCCTGTGCATGAAGACATGCTTTGCCAAGGCTGGTGTAGAAGAACTCAAGTGTCTCCACTGAACACCTTTGGGATGAACTGGAAGACCGACTGCACCCCAGGCCTCCTCACACAACATCGGTGCCTGACGTCACTAATCCCCACAGCCATGCTCCAAAATGTGGCGGAAAGCCTTCCCAGAAAAGTAGAAGACATCAAAGGGAGACTAAATCAGGAATGGTATTTTAACGAGCACATATGGATGTCATGATCAGGTGTCCATAAACCTTGGGATAAATACAGTACTTTAAATGTTGTATATTCAAGAATATAGTGACTTATGTGCCAGAGTGGATAAACCTGGGACAAGCAGATTTTGTATCCAGGCTATTAGATTTTCACAAATCAAAAGTTTGCATTTTTGTTTGTAGTTATGTTCAAGCTGAATGCTCTTCACGGTGATGCTACACACGTCGACAAAAACCAAGCAAAATAAAGCCCAGCACAAAGCCCTCATATACTGTACCGCTAATGCTTACTACACATGATTAAACAGATTGAGTGAGAATAAAGATGCTACTCAATGTCACATCTGCCAGGGACATGTGACCTCCACACCACCAGAGGGCACCAGCCCTCAAATTCCAGACATTCTTCTTTGGTTATCACATTTGTTTCCTGTTCCAAGACTATATAAAGCACATGGTTTATCACTGTTTTAGTGAAGTCTTGCTGTGTATCCTAATTTATGTAAGTCCTGTGTTTTGCGTCCTGTGTTTTGCGTCCTGTGTTTTGCGTCCTGTGTTTTGCGTCCTGTGTTTTGCGTCCTGTGTTTTGCGTCCTGTGTTTTGCGTCCTGTGTTTGTCTAATCATGTTTTATCTTCAGTCTTTGACTACTTATTGGATTTGGATGTTGGGTTATATGCATTAAATGTCTAATTGAATATCTGTTGTAACCTTTCCTTAAACATGGTGAACAACCTGGTTCATGTTTACAAGTTTAAACCAATTTACAAGTCTCAGTTTGTATCAAAAGTTACAGAATTAGGGTTTGTACCTTTTTGTATCTTTTGACTTGCGATAAGTATATCGCTATTGCCTGTTTGAATTTGTGCAGTTTTTCATGATCTCAAAGGCCACCTACTCTCATGTAAAAGTCTGATTGTTAAGGCTAGTGTAAGAGACAGGGTTAGCAGTTTGTAGCTTTTCTTACAATGTCTTTCATGTAAAGTCTGAGCAAATATTTGTTTTGCTATGAATTTTGCATGAGGTCAAGCTGCTTTGAGACTTTGATCTTTTCAAGGCATTTTGTATCTTGAGAGAGGACTGCTGCAGAGATTCTGCAAAGCCATAGACTCGCAGCCATTGGAGGGCTGTGTCAGCAAAGCTGCTTTTCCCACCGGCCCATTCATTAAATGGTCTTTCTGGAAATAGGCACATATAAATAGCCATAAGACAGCCCAGTATATCTGGGTTCTTTATGAATATGACCCAAAAGTGTCTGAAATGAATTTAGTAGTGTGAATGTTGGGGTGGTGGTGAGATTACAAGGTACGTCTGTCGCCTGCAGAAATTCATTCTTTGCTGCTGTTGGGACTATTACTTTGTACCTGATGTGATGGGATGGGATTCTGCAAATCATGTCTACGTTCAACCATTTCTCCTAACAAGAGGTGCAAATATGAATAAAAAAACAGGGCCCTGATTTACTTTCACACCTATTAGCCAATTTACCAAATCTGAATCAGAATTAAAGTGATTCTTTTGGCTCATTTGGTATGTAGCTTGGTTTGCTTTCACACTACATGTAAGGGAATGAAACCAAAAGGCAAAAAAAAAAAACTTTGGCTGAGGGGTGTGTAGGTCTGAAAATGTCATCGTATTTATCAGTCAGCATTACTGTGACCTTTCCGAAGTGCAAATAAATCACAAAAATCCACCAACCATGGAGAACAGAGTTGGTGCTAAATACATGATTAGATGGTTTCATGAATACCTAGTTGAGAACATTTATGTATCCCACCCAGCATTCTCTTTATTTGTTGAACATGGTATTTCTGCAGTTCTACAGCTCAGTCCTTTGGACCAGTTTAGATCATATGTACAAAAAAAAAAAAGCTGCAACCCAACATGCACAAAACATTTAATTCACTTCTGGCAGGTGATTTCGATTCATAGTGAGCATGAGTCAACTGCACTAGAGTGCATTTAGAAATGGACCGAGACCACCTCACTCAGGACCTCTTGGACCAAGCACCGTTTTGTTCTCACATGTCTAAAGAGAGGAAAGACATACCACGGATTGATTCAAACAAACTAAACACCGCACCCTTAGATTCTTAATAAGAGACTAATGTGTGAATGCAATCTGAAACTGTGCGACTTGCAGAGAAATATATGTAAATAATGTAAAGTGGGATAGGAAACGGTATTTAAATCTGAGGTTAGATGTCAAACAAACTAGCTGAAGAGTAAAACTGAAACTGACACAAACATGTCTAATTGCACACCAAGAGTAAAAGCATATGATGTGCAACTTCAGATTAAGTCATAATTTGCAGACTCTCTCATTATTTTGAGAGAGTGATGCATAATTTCAAGTTTCTTTTGTGTTCAAATGATGGAAATGGGTCCGCTCCTATAAACTTAACCCAGCTTTTCGACTGTATTAATTTGTACACAGAATCTCCATTCTTGGCCGTGTTAAATCACACTGCCGGTGCTATATTTATCTATCTGCATGAACGGCCTCCTTTATTTTGCACTTACAGTTGGTAGGAACTGCATTAAGGTAAATTTGCAAGACCTGCAGATCAGTAGGTCAGCTTTTTAATAATTTTTTTGTTGTTTTTTTTTTAATTATTTGCATCTGATTTTCTACACAAACCTTTAGTTTTAAATCATGGCCTTATGTATTTCCACCAACTGATGCTGCATTCCCTGCTCTTTTTTTTTTTTTAATTATTTAAGTATACCCCCTTCTCCTAGATGTACACATACCCACACACACTGAATTTCTGTAGTCTTTTTTTTTTGTGTGTGACTCCAGGCGGATTATTTGGTATGAGAAACACATAGCAGACAGCGTTCCCTCTGCTCTGCTTTCTTCTCACACAGATCCACAGGACTTGATGCTTGGCTTGGAGAAGCAGCACCAACTGGCTGCTTTAGAGACTCGGGAAGCATAAACATAAAGCCTGCAGCACAGTGAGAGGCATATATTTGACATGCACACATGCTGTTTTGCTCTATATGCTCTGTATACTCCGGGTTTAATTTACTGACATCGTTATCACGTGTCCCTCCAGCACAACACAGTGCTGTAAACATACAAACTCATCCCCATGTCATTGCTGTCTTCCATATCCTATATTTTCCGTCCTGATTGGTTTTTTTGTTTGTTTTTCTTGTATTGCGTAGAGGTGACTCTCAAAAGGCATCAGGCTGATTTGAAGAGCTCTGCAACTTGTCTGATGAATGAATGGTGGAGCTTTCAGACTGACACGGCACATCTCGATGCGTTGGGTACGTCTGCAATCAAACCCTGCAGGAAGATGTCAAACTCGTCTCGCAGTCCAGACTTCTAGCTTTTGCTAGAGAGTCTGGTTCTTACTGATATTAGATGTGAAGGCTCGAAATTTAATAGTGATCAATAGCTTGACAGTGAAGCTATTAGGTTTGAGCAATGTGTTCTATCACAAGGTTTCATCAGTAGCATAATTACAATGATTTGGGCAAACTATAACACACACATGCAACTGTATTCGTGATTTTTTTTTTTTTTTTTTTTTTTTTTTTT
>CM040986.1:21903804-21925342 GCA_022985145.1 Pangasius djambal | reverse complement strand
CACACAAACTGCAAATTTGCACACATACAACCCGTCACTTTACCGCCCACCCAACATATATTGCGGGCCTTCATTGCACATATCTCATATTTATATTGTATTCCGCATTGTTTATTGTATATTATATATACAACTGTTTCATACTGATAATTGCACAAATCTGCTGTATATCTTTATATTTTTATATTTTATTTTTTTTTCATATTTTTATTTTGTATACTTTCACATTTTACTTATTTTACTTTTTTACTCATTCTATTCATATTTTTATATTCTATTCTACTTGTATTTTTACTTGGAACAGTCGAAAAAGCATTTCACTACACGTTGTACTGTGTATGATTGTGTATGTGACAAATAAAATTTGAATTTGAATCTTAATTGAACAACTAGCCTTATTTGTCTTATTTGATTTGGGTTGTGTCTTTGAAGTGAGTAAGATTCGTAGCTGATCAGTTTACATTAGTTAGTCTTATTATGCGTAAATTTACACACTTGTGCATGAGTAGGATATGAAAGTTTTTCCAAATTTACTTTTTTTTTTTTTTTTTTTTTTGTGTGACTGCTCATATGAAAGATTTACGCATAAATCCGTTTGTCTCCAGCTTGATAACTGAGGCGCATTGTCGCTACATAAGGCAAGATCACCTGTGTTATAACCTAATGTGTTATGTAATTCTTTATTGAAAAGTAAACCGAAGGCAAAATACAGAAAAGTGGCTTTGATGGCTTTTCCATGTCTGGCTGCTTTTATGCAGAAAACACAGGAGCTTTTGTTTCTCCCACCTGTAAGAAAGACAGAAATGAGCTTCTGACAGAGAAACAAAGCGCAAACCAGCTGGATAATCAGAGTGGAATCTTATTTTCTATTGAGTGCTAGGACAAATTCCACATACGAATACTTTCCCACGGTGCATATTTCATTCATGATTACTACAGACTTATTGAGGATCATGTATTACATTTTGCTTTCTGCGTTCAGACATCCAATTCCCAGAGTCTGTGCTGTGTAAACAAAATTGTAAACTCAGTTTCTTGTCTCTCAGGCTGTGCACAAGCGGCGAGCATATCCTGTGTTACAGGCAAATGTTGACAACCTGATTCCGAGGCCAATTATGCTGTTCATGAGTGTTGCATATTATTGCTCACGTTTTTTGGAAAGTTCTCATTTTACTGTTGATGTTTTGTGAAAAGCCAGCTGGGTTAGCAGGATTACATCCATGTGCGTTCAGATTCACCTGCACATAGCCAGCCTTCAGTCATGAAAGGACAGTGTATTGAACGTATTAGCCCTGTACCGGTGTTTTGCTTTGAACTCGCAACCACAGGTGCTGTAGAACGTTGACTATTAAAGATGTGCAGGAGAAGTGGCTCCAAATAGGAAGGTAAATAAAGCAACAAGAGAGCAGCATGTGTTTCGTGGTAATCCTCCTGCAATGAGAACACAAGCTGTGCAAATGGATGACTGTGTACAGTGCGATATTAAAAACACAAACCCATGACCATCGCTGTTGAGTGTGAAGCAACCTGGGTTAAAATCAGAACCTTCAAGTCTGAGGCCATGATTTTCTCCTGGAAAAGAACATGTATATGTATCATAGGATCTTTTTCAGGAGTGATGGGGAAAAGACCGTGCGAGATTGATAAATGGATCAGCTCGAAGGCAACCCTGTTAAGGCCCGGAACCTACCCTACATATCTATGGCATTGCATACCCTTTGAGCTACCTAAAGTAGATTTCACAAGTCACTGTATTCAGAAAAGTGTCATGGCAAAATTTATAATGCAACCCAAGCTGCATTGTGAGCCTTGCAGCAAGAGGTGATGGTCAGCTAAGACCAGAGGCTAGTTTCTCCTCGTCAACTGTCATGGCAGACCAGTAGCTTGAGTCTCTTGCAGACCTGCTTTGTTCATATAAACATATATATGATATGTTGTCATCAAAACCTGGCAAGAAACTGTGCATTGTCTTAGTTCTGACAAAGTATGTGTCAAGAGAAAGATGGAACCAGCTTCGTGACAGATCTATCTGAGGCATTGGAAAGGTGAGACTTTTTTTTTCCTCTCTCTCTCTCTCTCTCTCTCTCTCTCTCTCCCCCTAGCTATTGCATGGGAAGCAAGGATAACCATTTTTGATTATTTGCTATAAAACAAGATCTTAGTGGCGGTGGTTTTCGTAGTCTAGCTCCATTTAGCATCCCTGTCATTGCTCCTCCCTTGACCATGGGGCAGCGTGATTCCCACCCCAGTGGACTTCTATTAGCATTTGTTGCGGTTCCCATTTTTGACCACTCAGTGCAATAATAACTCTGTAGAGCTGAAAAGGGAGCTAGCGTGCTGTCCCACAATAGCACAACATCTAGAAAGCAAACCAAATCAATAGAACATCATCTTATATCTGTCAAATAGCATCATTATTTTAACTGATGGTCACTCAAAAGAGGTAGTGAGTATTTTAATGAAATTTAAAATGTATGGAGTTATAAATTAGGACTTTATGATGTTTAACATTCGTTTTGCTGATGTATTTGGTGGAGCTCTGCTACATGAAAACAAATAAGATCAAGTTCAGGACATATTAATCTTTTATAATCTTGTGAAATATGTTCTGAAATCCAATGTTGGTGTTATATTAAACTTTACAGCAAACATCTATTACATAATGTATCATACAGTGACAAGAATTTAGGATTCTTGTACAATAACTTGGCCTTATAAACATTATTAGTATTAGTAGTAGTATTATGCTGTAGGAGGGATGTATGGATGTGTGTATAATAGGCACAGTGTTGAATACATGCCAAAAGGCAATGTGACACAATCCTGCTCATTAGTCATGTGTATGATGAGTGACAGACTCTGTTTTGCTTCTTATCCTTTTTTTTCTTCCCCCCTGACACCTCACACGTCATGTCAGTGTCTCTGAGCCCTTTTCACTTGGAGCACCTTCTCGAGCTAACGGTCCCTCTTCCACAGTGACATTCATTATCTTATTGCTGCTAGTTTTTCCTCATTTCACTTATTTTTGTTGCAGTTTATTCTCCTCTTTTGCAGACAGATTACCATCTGTTGTCAAAACGTAACATGGAAGATGATAAAAAATAAATGAGTTCTGAATTTGCATACTTGAATTTTTTCAATAAAGATTAAAAAACACATCAGATTTGAAATTTTACTCAGTGTTCCTGTCTTGTTAGTGGAAACATGGGTTCTTTTTTATCGCTTCAGTAAGACCATTCCAAGATTCACTTTCTGCTCAGAGAGAGGGTTCTGAGGGCTTAACAATTTAAAGATGTCACTGGATCATGGCACCAGAAATGACCCAAGACCAAGCACTTATTAAAGCGTGTGGTCTTTCCAACAAACATATCACCATTTTCAATTCTGTACGAATGTTCACAAGCCAACCGAGGTTAGCGCAAAGGGTGCTATTTAGCCTCTTGTAAACTTTTTTTCTTCTTTCTTTCTTTTTCTTTTTTTTTAATGGGTTCTTTATATAGTTATGGAAACACTTTGTTGCATGGGTCTACATAGAATATTAGAAGGTTTCCTTAGAGCAAATCTTGGGTCGCCATTCCACGATTTACAAATATCCTCTTTTTGTTTTATTAATTTAATTTAAACTAATATTACAAATATCACTGTAACTATGAAGCCGGATACTGGGTGCTATTAATTTAACATATTAATGTGAGTCTGATTCATACAGGCCACATTTTAAATTTAGAGGGCATGCATTATTTTAGTGTCTTCCACTATCCTGAGGTGCAGCACAAGTGGAGGAGTTCAGCAATAAAAATGGGCAAATTTCTTCATCCGTCTACTTCCACGAGTTCAGCAGCAAAGTGATTCTGACTCACTGGAACAAAAGAAGTCAAGAAAATGAACATGAAAATATGCAGAAACATTCGTTGAATATGGAGTTTCAAGTGTGATGGTAAAATAATGAGAAGAAACCAAAATGCCTGAGAGTTTTGGTATCCTTCGGAAATGGAGTAGCCAGAGACTTCTTCGCATGCACTGAAAATGACAGTTCCATTTGTGAAGGTGGATTCAGTGCTCTTACCTGCAATAAGTAAAGAATAACACACTTCATGCCTTGCTGTTATAGGAAAATAACACCTTTCCGGAGAGTAATGGCAACCTGAGTTGCCAATAAAGTAGTATAAAATCTACAGTAAACAACTGTAAAACATCTAAAGTACAGTAATGTCTCACACAGTGTAAAATAACCCAGTATGTTGATGCAGGATAGAGCTGAGCTGAAGGGTCTTGCTTAAGGATCCAATCAAGGTGGTTTGGTGGTGCTGGAATTTGAACACATGACCTTCTTCTGCAACTCAAAGCCATAACCACTGAGCCATCACAGCTAGCACAATTAGCTTGCACGGATTCATTGCAGTCTTTTAGTGGTGTTAATTCAGTACTAGAAGTAGTTGAATCAATGCAAGCTAGTTGCACTGATGTTATGGTGGTGGTGTTGTGGCTCAGTGGTTAAGGATTTGAGTCACAGCTCAGAAGGTTCTGTGTTCAAATCCCAGTCCTGCCAAGCTGTCAAGGTTGGGCAAAATCCATAACCTTCAACTCATTTGTATCCTGCATCAGCCAAAAGAGCAAGTGTGCTGGGTTATGTGTCATTTTATACAGCATTAAGATATTACAGTACTTTACTGTAAATATATTTTACAGTTGTTTAATATAAATTTTACAGTACTGGCAACCAAAACTGCCAGTAACTTACTGTAAAATTTACAGCAATTTATTACAGTGTATCATTCAAAGCTGGATGTGAACTCTCTGGAAATACACTGCTTAACACTTTTTAATTTTTTTTCCCTCCATATGCACTTCTTCACACTCTCCATTGTTGCTAATCTACATTTTTTCACAGAACTCTTTTTACATTAATGATGGGGAAAAATAGCAAACCATTTTGCTAACTGGAAAGTGTGCATTCAGAATTTAACCCTAACCCTAACCCTAGTTTACTATAAGGCTGAATCCACATTACATTTATTACATCTGGCAGATGCAGATGTGATTTACAGTTTAGGCTGAAACCCAACCAAAGCCTATAGCTGAGGTCCTTTGCTTTACACGGCGAAAAAATATATACCCTTCGCAGAACCCTTGAGACAGAGAGAGAGAGAGAGAGAGAGAGAGAGAGAGAGAGACAGAGAATCATAATTTGTCACATTTTATACCACAAGGCTGTTGAAATCTCAAATTTGATTGGTCAGAAGGTGTTGATTAATTTATGCTTTTATGTTAACGCACTCATTCTATTACGTTATTGTTTCTATAGCAACAGCTCATTCACAGGGACTTGTATGGTGGTGGTGGAGATTAAAAATGTGTTTTGCAGACATAACACAAAATTAAATATATCTAGAAATGAATAAAAATTTGATGTCATTTCTTAATAAATAATTAATCTTACATTAGGTAAATTGTTGTGGTATAAGAGGGAAGGAAAAAAAACACTTCGGGACAAGCTGTTAGTGAAAAGTAATCAACTTTGGTGCTATAAAAGTAACTCCACTTCATCACACCACCCTGATTCCCCTCCCCCATAACAGCACACCCTAAGTGGGTTACATATGTAATGTAGACTACTTCATAAAGCAAATGTTCACTATGCTGTTATCCAGCTGTAGACGCAATATACATAAAATGCTCGTACACGTACCGTTCATACACCGGAGCTGTTTTGCACACAGGCACATGACTGTTTCCTGCATAACATACAGTAGTTCTGCCTTTTTTTGCTTAAATGACATTTTTTCTATTCAGCATAAATTTTTTAAACGCTGTGTTCTACCGTCGTCTTAGAGTTGTTGCTTAGTGACTTTGAATTAATGCAGATTTATTTCCAGACACCGTAGCCGCCTCTGCAGCCGTTGATACGTAAAGTCATTATGTACACAGGGCTGGAACATGGAGTCAATTCTGGAAAAGAAGGAAAATGATTTTTTCAACAAGCCTCCAACAACACATCTGTTATGTTGTTGTTCACTAGACACAGGCATTAAAAAAAAAAAAAAAAAAAAAAAAAACAGGAAAAGAGCATGCTTGACAGCCTGATGAGTGGCTAGTAGTGATGTAGTATAATTAGTAGTAGTAGTAGTAGTAGTAGTAGTAGTAGTAGTAGTAGTAGTTAAGAATTCTCCTTCTTGGAGCATCTTGTGGCCATAAGCACTGCTTTCACATCACATGTTTTGTTTTTATTGCCATTTCCTTTTTTTTTTTTTGTTTTAGTCCTGTCATTTAGTTGTTGCCCTACTGTGTTCACCTGTTCTGTGTTTAGTTCTTAATTAGTTTGTCTACATATACCTTGCTTTTTCTTTTCGCATGCCTTTTTTTTTTTCTCTTTGCAAAATCTCATCTTGCATTCATCTTCATTAAAACTGTTGGGGCAAACAATCCCTTTTTTTTTTTTCTTAATTCCAGATGTACAAATTTGGTACTACCGTAACATTTGAACGTTGTATTATGTCAGTAACATGTGTGTGACTTTGCTTTACCAGTGTAGTGGGAAGGGTGAACTTTTTTTTTTTGAAAATTCAGGAGGTGTGTTTGAGAGGGCATAGACTGTTAATGGTAGTATTCAATAACAGTTTAGAATAGTAAAAAAAAAAAGAATGTGATTTGAGACACAACACTAGTTTGTTTAGCAGAGGTAAAGGTAGATGGACAGGAAAATTTGTCCATGTTTAGTGCAGCATGTCAGGATTGTGAAAAAGACTGAACTAGCACACATGCACTACACTCTTCATTTAGGTACGGCTTGTTTGAATGTGATACCAAATAAGTTTCAAAATAGTAGCACACAATCAGCTTTCATAGCTAGAACAATGTTCCTAATATTAAGTTGAGTTTCTCTTACAACCCCATATGTAAATCGAGCAACCCCACGTAGGGTCGCGACTCCTGGGTAGGGAACCCCTGTTCTATTTCTGTGCGTAATCCTTCCTGGTTTTGACCCTTTGCTGTTTTCGTATGATTATGGATTATCCTAGTTTAAGAAGAAGAAGAAGAAGAATTGAAGTAAGACAGTGACCTTTCAAGGCATATGCGACATAATTTAGATGTCACACTTCTCACAACGTCCCATTTTCTGACGACTAAGCAATTCTTTGAATTGCCACGGTTCTATATATATAGCTACTGAATTCTTGAACCCTGCTTTTAAAAGCTCTTTGAGGATCCTCTAATTTTAAACTTAGAACCTTTTTAGGTCTATATTTCTGAGCTAAAAATCAACACAAATGTGTCATTATGCCAACACACATGAACCACCACTTAGAAGAGGAACAGATGAATTAGAGATATTGTTAGAAAGACAAGTGAGAGTGGTGTTCTCTTTGCGCTATGACAGCCTCGCTGTGGGGCAGCATTTGCCAAAATGACAACATAATTTGGATGAGTAAGACAGGTGCACTTTCCAGCCTGCAGGGGAAGACTGACAGAGATAATCAGCGATAATCAGAGATAAATGGTTTCTTTCAGCAGGGGCATACTTACACAGCTTCTGTGAATCGGCCAGTCAATATCAGTGTACTGGCAAGTCCCCAGTAATGGAGGCCAAGCTGAACACACACACACACTTTCAGGACTGATAATGGAGACGGGGGGAAAAATGGCAAGGGATGATGAAAGGTGTTGGCTTGCCAATTTGGTAGAATCTTGCCATCTGACTCAGAGATTTAGCGATGAATCATTCAAATATCAACAGCACAAAATGCTGAATGTCCAAACGAGAGATTTTGTATTAAGAGTTCTAAAACTCCTCTAAACCTAGTATTATGGTTTATACCACAGCACTGTTGTGAATTCTCGAATTTGATCGGTGAAACGGTGTTGATAAATTTTTCATAAGCGCAGCTCTGACAGTGGGTCTATATTAATGCCATCATTCTAATACATTTATTGTTTCAACTCATTCACAAGGACATTCTAATGTATGAACATTCTAACGTAAACTAATACTAAATGTTTTTTTAGAAAGTGTCTCATTTCTTCTATCAAAGAACAAGGTGTAATCGCTGATAAGGTGGCGCTTTCTGGAAGGAGATGTAAGGAGAACTCCTTCACAAGGGCTTGTATATTGGATGCTCAAAACTGTTATTTAACCTCGAAAAATGCATAGATGTGACTCTGGTGAAGCTTTGCGAAAGGAGATATTTATATAATATTTATGAAAGCACTTTATTATCACTTTATTTTAAAAAAATAGTGTTTTTGGTGTATTTTTCATCCTATATTACCTCCCCAGCAGAGTTTTTTGTATATAATACTTTTTTATTTTATAATACTGATAGATACCATAGGGGCAATGGTAGCTCAGTGGTGGTGGGTCTGGGTTACTGATTAGAAGGTTGGGGGTTCAAGCCCCAGCACTGCAACACTGCCATTGTTGGGCCCTTAAGCAAGGCCCTTAACCCTCTCTGCTCCAGGTGCACCATGTCATGGATGACCCTGTACTCTGTCCCCAACTTCATAACAAACTGGGATATGTAAAGAAGCAAATTTCACTGTGCTGTAATATATGTGACAAAGACTTCCTCTTAGCTAGTGAACCAGTATCAGGATGTATTTATTGATAGAGATTTCAAAGCACTTCTGTAAGTTGCTCTGGATAAGGGCATCTGCCAAATGCTGTAAATATAAATGATACAAGGCTCTTTCAGTGTCAACGATTTAAGGTAAAGCTGTTCCATTAAGTTTTCCGACATAGAAGAGTCTTCAGGACGAAGGACTTTTCAACAAACCTGCATTTTCTAAATTATTATTAGCTTTAAGGGAAATGGAAAAAAGAACCTGGTGATGGAACGACTGTTTATAGCTGCTATAACAGGAACCAACTATGTGGTACGTGCTGTTATTGGAAAATAACCAACTTCATGCAAGTAATAATAACTACACTTCATCACACCACTGCATCATTGATTATTTTCCAATAAAAGCATGGCACAGAATGTTTTATTCCTTAGTTGCTGTTTATCTACTGACTTGCTAAACGAAACATAATCTTAAGAGTCGTAAATTCTAACATCATTGGAAAAGCTTACTGAAAAGACAACCGATTTAACAGGGATTTAAAACAACTGAGTATAATTTAATAGTTTATTGGGTCAGTTTGTTCTGCTAACAAAATCTAACATTTTAACTTAAGTGAATTATTGAATTTATTGAATTATTATGATCGGATATATTTTATATTTTGGATTATCTTACTGCACTTAAATTAAGTTAATTATATTTTATTATACAGTTGAAATCTGTAAATCTAACTATGTAACTTCAGACAATACCTAATGGCAATGCCCAAAATTAATCATACTCACTTTTGTATAATCAACTCCAGAATTATTTGCACCCTTCATTAAGAGCAATAGATTTTTAATATTCATTTTCAGTAGATGGTTTTCACTGGCTTTGTTTATAGTCGGGTCACTGTGTGGCCAGACAGTATGTGAGCATTAAAAGTGGAAAATAATAAACCTAAACAAAGAAACAAAAATATAATGTACTGTAAATAAAATATAATTGGTGACCTGAATACTGAGGGCTCAAAATCCTTTCTGTAAATATGTGCAATCAAGAGCATTCCTCTGTGAGTTGGACAGCCGGTATTGAAAAAAAAAAACATTATTTTAATTGAACATTTTAATTGAACTCGAGTTCAACATTTTAATTGAACTCGAGTACGAACCATAATGTTTTTATAGAGTTTTATGTTACATAAATCCTAATTTTTGACCCACAAAATGGCAACTGAGTCATGGGAAATGTGACCTCACTCAAAATCTATCTATACTGGTTTCAAAATTATTAGCACCTAATATACAGGGAATATCAACGCTCTGTCAGGAGAACGTGATGCATCTCCGCAAATAGATGTGTAAATAAATAGATTTACTTCACATAAAACATACTGAGCTCACTTCATGTGTAATTAGCACTTTTCACAACATATGTTCAGACATCTCCTCTTCACTGCAACAATCAAGCTTGTAAATTACATGATAACAAGGTACAAGGGATTTTTTTTTTCATCCTTGATGCTTTTGCAGTTTTCATCACTGTCATATCAAATAGAAATTTTGCATAATGGAGTAAAACAAGAAGCCTTAAAGTGGTAAATAGCATTAACAGCCCTCTACCAGACCCTCCTTAGAAAAGTTTGTGATCCCTTATGCGATCTGGTCCTTATCTAAATCATAATAATAGATGGACCCACTCTGCCTAAATCAATAACACACAAACAACTGCACTTTTTTTTGTCAACACTGAAGACACCGTTTAAACATTCACAGTCTAGGTTTAAGAATGTATGTGCACCTCTGGGCTAACAATTTCTTCAAAGGATCACTGGAGTTCCGCAAAAACGCACATAAAATCTGGTTACTGGCATCATGGTGGCAGAGTGTGTAGCATTGCTGCCTCACAGCTCCAGGGTCCTCTGTAAGACACACACACACACACACACACACCTTGGCTGCATGGGTTTCCTCCTAGTTTTCCAGGTTCCTTCACCTCCCTGTAACATGCCAGTAGGTGGCTAGTCTATGCTAATTTATCCCTAGTTAATGAGTGTGTGTGTGTGTGTGTGTGTGTGTGTGTGTGTGTGTGTGTGTGTGTGTGTTGTGCCCTGTGGTGGACTGGTATCCCACCCAGTGTCTATTCCTGCCTCGTGCTGTCAGGTCAACCCAGTCTAGTGACTCCAGTTCCCAACATGCACTGCAGCCTCCAAACATGGCCGCCCTGGACTCCATTTCCCACCCCACACACACACACACACACACACACTACCTCGCACCCAGTCACCGGACTTTTGATTGTGCACACCTGTATGCAATTGCGCACACACACGCACGCACACACTCTCAGCCACCATATATAAGAGACTCTCATTCACAAGAACTTTACACGAAGTACACACTCAATTCCTCTGAGTCTTTGACGTTACCAAGCCTGTTTATTCTCTGTCTGATCTTTGTCCGTTTTGACCTGAACTTTGTTCTTTGTTCTGTATCTTGATCGCTTGATCTGCCTGTCCCTGGTTTTTGATTACTGCGCTTCGTTTTGGATTGTTTGCATGAGCTTTATTAAACACTGTCTTACCTGCAGTTGCATTTGTCTCAGCTATCTTTACATGACACACGCTTCCGGAACCATTGCAAACCCCGACCAGGATAAAGCAGTTACTGAAGATCAAGTGTCCAATTTTATCTGCAAAGGGCTGATGTGGCTGCACTGCCTGTGCTAAATTGCTCCTGCACTCTCAGTCATAAAGGTACTAAACTGAACTTCTCCTTGTCGCTGGAGTGGTATCATCTTTTTTTTAACCTAGTATTTATATTTTTCCCTGGGAAGGTGCATGTGGTGTACCCTTTTAAAGTAAAATACCTTGGTAGAGCATTATATATATTTTGATATTTTTTTAAAAGAACACTACATTCCCATTTCTAGGTAAAATATATACTAAACATACAAAAGTAGTATCCTTGATGGTACCACCCCAGCGACAAGGAAAGGCACAATTTGGTATCTATATTTTTGAAAGTGTGTGTGTGTGTGTGTGTGTGTGTGTGTGTGTGTGTGTGTGTGTGTGTGTGTGTGTGTGTGTGTGTGTGTGTGTGCAGGTCACCATCACCAATATTTTAGTTCAGGTGTTCACCTGGTTCACCTCCTGTTTTGGGACTAGAAAAGCGCGTGATTTTCATACACTCATTGCGAAGTCTTGCCACTCTGTCCTGTTGCATAATTTCAGGGCCATGTTTGGTTGATTGCCTTTCGCATGTATGATTATTCACTATCCCTTGCCTGGCTAATCTTTTGGATTATCTATATTTGTTGGGACATTTGTGCCTGACTGTGTTTGACCTTATGCCTGCCTTTTGTCTATGATTTTGGATTGCATTTAATAACATTTCTGAACATGTACACTCGTCCCCCTACCAAGTCTGGTTCATTAGTGTGTGTGCATTAGTGCCTTGCATTGGACTGATGGGTGGATTCCCGCCTTAGACCATGGTTATTTATTCCCTGGCTGTTTCATAGTGGCCATTTTCAGCTTTAAACTTAAATCAAATCTGGCATCTATCTTTTGCAGGAAGATTTGAGAAAAAGATGACAGGCTATTCAACAGATATGACAGTTTTAAAAGAGAAAATCTGAAAGGCTTTTTTTTTTTTTTTTTTTTTTTTTACAAAATTGCCTTCAGTCATGAACCAAAATTACACACCGTTTCTCACATTTTGAATATAGCAGAGAAGGCAAACTGGTGGTTTCAAATCACCACCCAGACAAATTTGGGATGGAATGTGTTTCTGCCCAGGGTATAGTTTCTTAATTTTTATTTATTTTAAAAATTGTTTAATGACTCAGCATAGGGGATCTCTTCTGATTTTTTATATATATTTATATATATTCACAGAAATCGCATTGTATTTATTGCACATTTTGGTGACATTCTGAACACAGTGAGCAGTTTGTTGTCCGTGGGCAGCTGCACAAGCTGAGCATACGTCCGATCATATTGTAAGTCAGGATATAAAGTTGATCCTAAACCTTTTCTCATTGTAACATTTATTCATACAGGCCAAACTAGTCTATGACAGAGCTTATTTTCTACTGTTGCAACCGCCTGCAGAAGCTCTTGTAATAAAACCATGAGCGAAAGAAAGTTCTAGTCTATAATTTTCTGCAGGTTAGGGGTGTAATCAAACATGGATGCATTAGTCAGATTGAACAGATAATGGCTTCTAAACAGATTCCAGAAATCTGCTTGAGATTAGAGGTGCGTATCGGGACTGGGATCCTGTGCGATGCAACAAAAATAGTTACGTGAGGTTTTTACCTCACATAAAGAGCAAGCGAGCAGTGAGATATGAAGCTTGAGGGCAAAGAAAGATGCATTTGCAGCATTCATTTATTCATCCTTAGTAACTGCCTGGTCAGGGTTGCAATGGTTCAAATTAGGCTAATAGTTTATTTAGATTTTGGTAAATAGAAACAACCACATTTGTTAAATGTTGCATGCAGGTACAAGCAAAAATAATAAATGTGCATACAGAAAATAAAAAACAAAACAGAGGGAAACTGGTGTGATGCAGCTGAGGTTGAGGAACTGTCAGAACCAGAATTCACACACTTTGTTAACATTACTGCCATTTCAATCCTTTTCCCATTGTTTTCCTTTTTTCTGGGGTAAGGTTCCCATTTTATTTTATTTATTTATTTTTTTTAAACCCTCTGGTCTAGGCCACACCCACTCCAGCATTAACTCCGCATACAGATACAGATAGTGGCATTGTCACACTGGTACTGCAAGGCACTTGTAGGCTTTCTTAAGGCACATATGCACATAGACCTATGTAACTATCTTCTTCCATAATCCAGCTTGAGACACCTTTTCCATCACTCAGAAAAACAAGTTGGAACTTCAACCATTTTCGGTTCTTTTTTTTCTGCTCCCCATCAGTTTTCTCAGGATTCATTTCAGTCTTGCTGTGTGCAGCAGATACGTGAGTGTCGAATGTCACTGCGACAGCGGTAAGTGGGCTCTCTTCCTGTGGTGATGGGACATTTCTCCTGATTCTCCTCAAAGCCCATCATGGAAAAAAGGAAGAGTGAATATAGTGTCTCTTCACTGGAGGCTCAGGCAAGATGACTTCTTATGTCAAAATGGTCATTTTAGACCTATCGGGTCAGCACCATGAAAGTGAAAAAGTCCTCTGAGTTTGACTCCAAAAAAAGGATATGAGATCCTAAACAAATGTTTCACACACATTATTATTATTATTATTATTATTATTATTATTATTATTATTATTACAGGGAGTGTCAGGAGATGAGGAAATTTAAAGAAAATTAAAAAATTAGAAAATTAAAATCCCAGTTCCAACATCTACTGCATAATCAAGTGGGGAAAAAATGCACTTGTACCCTTAGGACAAAAAGAAGATAACAAAGAAATTTAATTTACAGCAACAAGACATTAACAATAATTTTAACTTCAATATTAATCTTCAGCCTGCTTGTGCATGGGGTGATTCCATGACTATGATGTCATTTGTGTCTATTACATTTATAACTCTGTATGCAAACTAAAGGTAAAGTGCATGTTTTAGATGAATAACTACAAACCGTATACTAGGAAACTGTCCCTGCCCACTATAAAAACACTTTGCATTGAAATACAATCATTAAATACTTCAGAAATCATATTATTTTTACATTAATGTGTGAATCCAGTTAATATATTATGCTTGAAGCATCCTTTTCCATGAGCCATTGTAGCTTATGAAAAATGACAAATATACCTGAACACATTCACCCCTGTGAAATATTTGGAATATTCCACACATTTATCACATGCTCAACAGGAAGTGGCATCATCTGAATTTCCTGAAGATCATGGGAAGAAGAAAATGTTCTTTTTTTTTTCTTAGTTTGAACAATAATGTGATATTGAAAGCAGAACCCTGTTATCCAAATTATAGATTTAAAGTAAAATCTTTTTTTTTTTTAAATAATAAATAAATCTTAGGATTTTAGAATGCTGCTGTACCATTAGCATGGATGCTAGTTAACTCCATTTTGTGTATTTGCTAATTCTATGCTGAGAACTCAACTCTGTTACTCATTTAAGAGCAAAATGCAGCCTGTCATCAAAGAAACTTTAAGGATGAAATCGATGTCTAACATGTCATGTTTTCTTAAATGCAGTATAGAAAAATGATTTTAAACAATAAGGTTTTACAAGCCGTAAATGCTGCAATAGTGAAATCATCCATGAGTTTGGTCTAAAATTCTGCAGGCTTGTTATATATTCCTTCTAACCAGGCTTTTCTCTTCTTAAGGCTTACGAGTGTTTTGTGGTAAACCCTCTTGAGGGTTTTAATCTGTTTAACGCCATTTTCTTCATGACTGAAAGTTTTCCCTCGTCCCTCTTTTTGTTGTTAATATCACCAGTGAGCTCCTGCTTCTTAAACAGTTCGCTTTGTACCATATGGTTGATTTTGCTACACTTACTATTTTATGAATCCCAGATCTACAAGATGTATTCATTTATCCTGATATTTCAGACACATGATGTCTTTCATAAGAGGGAAAATTGGATTTCAACCCTCCCAACACGCTCCCCACAAAAATATCCAGTTTGTTCTTAAAAATTATAATACGTTTACTAAATATGGTTATAATTTTGTTTTGACACACTTTTTTTTTCTTTCTTGTTAACGTAATCTTGGAATTCCCCTACATCATCCTATTCACTATGTAGTGCACTAGTTAGGGAGTTATCAAGTTACTCATGTCTGAAGTCATAGTTTAGAATATCTAGCACATTCGGGAATCTAACCATGCACATCAACATATAAATGTCTGAATGACATAGCCTAGGGAATACAGAACACCCATAATGCACTTTGCAGTGTACAGTTAGTAGGGAGTCGGCCATTTCAGACACGTGGCCTGTTAACTGATGCTCAAACCCGAGTTACAGAATATATCTAGGATCCCTGTACAATCAGCCTGAAGCAAAAATGTCATTGTATTTCACACTCTGGCCTTCTGTCACATCAGCGCCAGTTACAATGAAGTCACTTTCCCAGGATGCATTGCAGCCTCACAGAATGGCTGCCTTAGACTCCATTTCCCAGCATCCATTGCTACTCCTATTATGCACACCTGTATTCAGTTTTACCTTGAGTAGTGTCCTTTAATTCCTGTTGTTTTTGTGTCTCATCTTAATGTCTGTTGTGTGCTTCAAGTTCATGTTTTGCTCATTTCGTAAAACTTGCTTAGTTTTGTTTTTTTTCCTGTTGTAAAATAAAAAGCATGCACTGGCATCACCATTATGTGACATCTACTCTATGATACTCTGACTGGCACATATTTTGTGCAAATGCCACATCTAAAAGCAACTATATCTCTCTTTTTTGGAATTTACATTAATAATATTCAATTCAGTTCGCTTTTATTTCTAGACAAAGCAGAGCGAAGTGCTGGACAGCTGAGAGGATCTGAGAACAAAAAGGCACATCAACATTACAGCATAAGACAGGGTAACAAAACAAAACACAGTAAAAGAAAATAAAATATACAAAGTATAAATCCCCTTATTACAATGATTAAGGTGTAAAATACCACGAGTTAGATGCAGTCATATTCCAAGGAGAAAGGATGAGTCTTAAGGCAAGATTTAAATTCATCAATAGTTGAAACATCTTAGTCTAAAAGGTAGAGTATGTCTGACTGAAGTATAAGAACTAATCATATCGCTGATGTACTGTGGAGCCAGAGCATGTAGTGCCTTAAAAGCAAACAGTAACATTTTAAAATCGATTCTATATTTGATCGGACGCCAGTGTAGAGATGTCATGGCTAGTGAAATACTGTCTCTTATTCTTGTACCAGTAAGAAGTTTAGTGGCGGCATTTTGGAAAAGTTGCAGATGGGAAAGCGAAACACTGACTAACTCCCATGTAAAGGAAATTGCAATTATCGAGGCATGGTGCAATAAAAGCATGCAAAACTATCTCCAGATCCTTAAACATGAGGATTGATTTCAATTTGGCATTACGTCTCAGCTGATAAAAGCTACTCTTTACAACTTTTATCTGTTTGTCAATTTTGACGGATGAATCAAAAATGACCCTGAGGTTTTTAGCACAGTTCGGTAGGTTAGAGAGAAAAAAAGGCCTCAAGTTGTCACCAATAATTCAAAAACTCTCAGAAGGACCATAAATGACTACGTCTCGTTTAGCTGGAGGACGTTCGTTTTTTGCTAGCCATGAGTTGACATCTTTAATGCAGTCAAAGAGGGTATTTAAAGAATGGTTATCCCCAGGTTTCAGAGGTAGGTACAACTGGGTATCGTCTGCCTTACAATGGTACGGAATTCCGTGTTTCTGGACGATTTTACTGAGTGGGAGCAAAGATAAAGCAATCAAAACAGTGCCCAAAATGGAGCCTTGGGCTAAACCATAAGCAACAGGAGCTGAAGATGATGTATATTTACCCATCTGATGTGCAAATTTTAGGTAGAACGAAACCCAGTCTAAATCTTTACCCTGAATCCCCGCCGCAAGATTAATACCATCTAAAAGAATGCTGTAATCAACTGTGTCGGACGCTGTGGTGAGGTCAGGCATGATTAAAATAGCTAGAATCAAGTAAAAGCGGTAAGTCATTAGTCAGTTTTAAAAGGGCCGACTCTGTGCTATGATGTACCCTAAAACCTGACTGAAACGTGTCCAGAATGTCATTTTCCCCCCAAGTGTGAAGACAGCTGGGAATAAAACATTTAAGAGAAACAGCGATTTCAAGACCAATAAGAGGCTGAATCACAAATGTTTAAAACAAGATGTAATAATAAAAATAATAATAATAATAATAATAGTAATAATAATGTAATAGTTGGTCATTAAACAGCTGAGTAACTAATGGTCATTTACTTTTTAAAAGATTCATGCAATCTAGCATCCTGTACTGAAATACAAGAAGCTGAGAAAGGTAGCAAAGTTTAACAATTCAGAGCAAGTTTTGGAATGAAGGTGAAAAAAGGTGGGGTATGAAAGAGTTTTGAGCTCTGAAAGGGTGGGTTCTATGACATGACCACAGACACATGACTCCTACTGAGACTAAATCCAGAAAGCCATTAGCGAGCCTCTGTATAGTTGTACTAAGTGTGTTTTACCCTCCAGAACTGCTCGGTTATTGTGCCAGAGTTACGCCAACTGGAGTTGTCTTACTCCAAATTACTCTCTTCTCCTCGCATCTACGATACAACATGCTTCTCCTAGAAACATGATGCTACAGCGGTATAAAGCCCAAGACTTCAGAGGTGATTTGTCTTTGCTACCGGTCCACTATAATGGATAATATGACACGGAGCAATGCAAAACCAGCTTTTAGGTATGAAAGGAAAAATACAGATCTAAAAGCTTGCAAATGGTGGAAATAGAAAGCAGTTCTTGAGATCAACGTGGGCTTGTGCTACATTACTGAGACTAATCAATAGAGAAAATAAAAGACTGTGTAGGAGGAAGGAGATGATGGGGGAGAAATGACATACAGTGACTTTTTTCTGTTTTCTTTACATACATACATCAATTTACACGTGATCATTCCAAATCCTTGTGTCTGTCTGTAAGGGAAAATATGATTTTTTGATATTATTATTATTATTATTATTATTATTATTATTATTATTATTATTATTATTATGTAACTGGGGAAAAAATGAGAGGTTTGTTGTTGTTTTCTTTTTTTTTTCACATGTTTAACGTGTTCATGTGTTAAAAGTTTGCATAAAATTATATGAAAAAATCATTTGAAATATGGGGAAATTCTTGTAAAATACATTATGCAACATTTTATATTTAAAAGTCTGAAATCTATGTTTATGTATTGAAAAGAATATGATTTTTTAGATATTTCATTATTAATTCATTAAATTATTGTTGTGTGTGTGTGGGTGTTTCCTGCACAGGCATAACAGGGAATATTTCTTTTTTTTTTTCATTGATTTTTTTAATTACACGTATTCATTCATATTCATGTTAACATTTTGCATAAAATTAATGAACACACAAAAACATCATTAGAAATATGGAGGGGAAAAAAAAACGTCATTTTATATATGAAAGTCTGAAAACGTTTTTATGTATTGAAAGGAATGATTTTTTTTTTCGATTTTTTTATTTTTAATTGAATTATGACGTATTATTTTTATTATTTCCTCCGATATAATGTTAGTCAGCCGCTACAAGACGCCAACCTTGATGCTATCATGGACTTGCTAGCGACATACTGACCATACTGCAGGACTTTTGTGCGAACGTGCACTGTGGTACTTTTAACAGGAGTGTTAAATGGGCCTAGAGGGTGTGATATTGTAGTCTCAACTCTCGCTTTGCTGATTCTAACCTAATAATGCATGCACGACAAATGGGAGCTTTATTAAGCCTCCTTCAGATTGCTACTACGGAATTATGAGCTTTGCCATTCGAAATGGATTCATTTCTAATGGAAACAGATCATTGAACCCGTGAGACTGAGCATTAGTAGACGGAAGTATTATCAGTTAACATATCATGCCTGTGGTTTCACAGGGCAGTAAAAGCGTCAGTGTGAGAAATATTCAGCCAGCACATTGACTGCCCGCCTCATTAAGATGCCCCAGATTTCAATTTCGTTCAACTTCAGTTATGAGGTTACAAAAAAAGCTCGTTCTTATTGCTCCAGAAGGAAATATTCGATATCTCAGTCACCCCAAAATGAGAACACAGCCATTGCTGTTAATATTTTAAAGGCAACACGTTACACAGTGTCCAGTGATAAAAGCACACAACAGGTTCTAGCACTCCAGGCGTCAGCCTGCTAGAGCCGAGCCAAGGGTTAGCAGCTTTCAGCCGAAGACAAACGATAGCCCTATATGTTCAGCAGTGTTGAAGCAGAAAAGGTTGCCTGAGGTTCATACTGTGGGCGGTCTTATCATATCCTGTTCTCACGAATACCCCTGAGGGTATAAATAATGACACAGAAATGTTCTGACCTCCGGTGTCTAGAATGCCTACTACAGGTGAGTGTGTGTGTGTGTGTGTATGTGTGTTGGGGTTGGGGGCATTCTCTATCATGTTGTATCTTTTAAAATATCAATATAATGCAGAATATCTGTAAATTTCCAAATGCTTTTTTGCTAAGAATTCTAACAATGTAATGTATTTTATTAAGTAAAGTATTAAGTATTGAATTGTATTTTATTATTAACTGTTTTTTTATATGTCTATATCATAATAATAAACAAAGTGACGTGTGGCCAAGTATGGTGACCCATACTCAGAATTTGTGCTCTGCATTTAACCCATCCAAGTGCACACACACACAAACACACACCCAGGGAGCAGTTGGGGGTTCAGTGTCTTGCTCAAGGGTCTCACCTCAGTCGTGGTAGTGAGGGTGGAAGAGAGTGCTGGTCATTCACTCCCCTCACAATCCCTGCCGGACCTGAGCCTCGAATCCACGACTTTCAGGTTCATAAGTCCCCCCTCTCTAACCATTACGCCACGACTGCCTAATGCATACGATAGCACAGACAACATAACAATCTTTAAGAAACTCTTCAAGGGTTCCTTAGGGCTTTGAGTTACTGTATATAATGCCCCGTCACTGACATCTGCACTTTAAGACACTTCTATGAGACACTTTTATTTTTGAAAGACACTTTCCTGCTCTTCTTCCCGATTTTGATCACTTACTTTTCCTGTTTTTTTTTTTTTCTACCCCATTTTGTTCCTAATGTGGTCTTAGCCTGTGTCCTATACATCAGCCAGCTTTCCCCCATCATACGACAGCTAGCAAAGGGAGGGTGAAGGCTAACTCCTCTGAGACACTGCACATATATTTTCTATATAAACGTCTGAAAACTGTGCCTTACATCATAACCAAGTTGCCTAGAATTGAGAAAGTCTGAACTGTCACTTGTCAAATGTCACTTGTTGCTGCAATCTTTGCTGTGTTATACAAGTACATAAAAAAATAAATAAAAAAAAAAAGATTGCTTGCCTGTTGCTTGCTAGTGTGAGACTAGGGTAAAGAGGACTAGGCTTCAAGTCTATGGAAATTAATTATTTTTTGTGCTTCCTGCATACACACAGTGTTTTTTTTTTTTTTTTTTTTAAATTTATACGTGTTTACATGTTAAAATTTTACTAAATTATGTGAACACGTGAAACAAATCATTTGAAATATGGGAAAATTTATGTAAAATACTTTATGCAACATTTTATTTATAAATGTATGAAAACCACGTGTTTTTAATGTATTAAAAAGAATAAAAAATTTCAGATACTTTAAATTATTAATAATAATTTAATATAATTTATTATTATTATTATTATTATTATTATTATTATTATTATTATTATTATTATTATTATTATGTGTGTGTTTTCTGCATAGACATAACAGGGGTTTTATTTTTTTAATGTATTTTTCATTGATTTTATTGGATTAAAAAAAATCATATTTTATATATGAAAGTCTGAAAACATGTTTTTATGTATTGAAAAGATTTATTTTTTTCCATTTTCATTCATTTTATTAATTTTTTTCTTGATTTATCAATTGTGGGGTTTTTTTTCCCCTCTAATTTAATGTTACCCAGTCCCTATGTCTATGACCGAACAATTGTCTAAATCAAATTCCTTGCGCGCTCAAGCCAGTAGATAGATAGATAGATAGCATTTATTGTCATTGTATTTCTACAACGAGATGAATGGAATGACGGGTCACATTTTCCCCCTATAAGGAGAGAAGAGGTCTTTAAAGCAGCCATGCCAGGCGCTAACGTCCTCTCTCATCCGCGATAGAAGAACATTAACAGAACAGTCAAAGCAATAAACAAAGTCACAAACACATACGACATCATACAATGGAGCAGTTACGTGAGGGGTCTTTTTTGTTGGTTACAGTACGGGAGGGTGGGGGGGGCAAGAGATTAGAAAAAAGAGGAAAATGTGAC